>KZ559557.1:0-158187 GCA_002850765.1 Aspergillus taichungensis | reverse complement strand
TTTTCATTTCTTATATCTTATTGATTTCCCTGATGTTTTGCTTTTTTCTCCAGTAATGACTACGATATTTATGCTGACTGTATGTCTCAATATGACAACGACTATTTTCCTGGCAGCCACAGAGCTGGTTGATGCAGAAACCTAAAACGGAAGGTCTCAGAAGGTGACGAATGTTCCCTGAAGAACTAGGATTGAGGATTTCGAATGATCTGGGCTGCAGTTGGGCCGCAGATTGCAAGTCCAGCTTGAAATAAGTCGAAAGGCAAAAAGCAAGAGACAATCCACTCCAAACATCCGAGGTAATCATTTTAGCTATGTCTCGCTCGAACAGAACCATCTCGTCAGATCATTACCACTCTCTTAACCCCAAATCCGTCATTGAACATTCCAGCCCAAACCACAAACCACCTAAACACCGTGGCATATACCCATCCCCATTCCAAACGGAACCGCATGCCACCGCACGCGACGCAGATGCCTCTTCGGATCCAATACGCGGTTTCTCGCATGTAGCCACCGCGCATTATCAAGCAAGACCACTGACCCCGCAGGCAAGTCTGCCGCCGTGAGATGCAGCGCGGAGACAGGGTTGTCCCTGAGAACACTGTGCAGCTCGTCCAACGCAGCAGCAGCCGGCTCAGTCAGCGGAGTGACGATCTCGCCGCGGAAGCGGATAAGCGCGCCGCTCTGGCCAGCCAGGAGGGGCGCCACAATGGAAGTGCGCAGCGGGTCCTTGATGAATTCTGGCGGAATGGTGATGCGGTACTCGGGCTTGCTGAGGGTCGCTGTGGTGGTTGGGGCAAGGAGTGTCGTCAGCGGGCCGACGGGCATTGCGGAGAGGGTGCCGCCGCCGCAGTGGTCCGCACGGAGGACGTGCAGCGCGAAGAACCGCGGCGGGGCATCCTCGTAGCTGCAGTCTGTGTGCCACGGGAAATCGCGCATGGTTTCCGAGCGAGCTTGGTGTGTTGTGGCTTGGGTGGTGGTGGTGGTTGTCGGGCAGGGCCGCACGTCCCAGAACCAGCCGCGGGAAGCACTATGCGTTATTGGCAGGCCGTGGCCGTGGTGCTTGTGCGGGCTGGTTATCAGCGCAGTGAGGTAGTGGCTCTCGGGGTCGGGAAAACCCAGACTGATCTTGAGGATGCCCGCTTGGGAGAGATGATGGGCGACGGCGCGGACGTGCTGCGCTTGCGATGCGTGGGTCGGGTCCGGGGTTGCAAGATGAGGAATTCCGTCAGTGGTTGATGGGGTAGCTGCACCGGTAGTCATCGGAGATACTGCGCTCGTCGCGAGACATCTGCAGAGTACGGTCGTCGACTTGCGAGTATTAAGGCTGCGAATGAACCGTAAATGCTGTCTGATAGGCTGCATTTTCCAGATGTGTGTTATTTACAAGGTGAGTTCTCGCTGCTGGAAAAGTATACTGTATATCGTATGGTGTGCATGAAGCGAGAGCACTATAAATAGTTAGAGATACTGACAGGTAAGTACACTCTCCGTGGTGTCCGAAGTCATACACCTTGCTAAGAGAGTCGGCGTAGCTGAAGATTAGTCCTGGTTGGGGCGTCGACGAATATCTAACATCAACAACAGCCATAGCCACAATAACCGATACTGAGAAGTAAGGAATGGCTACATATCAATCCATGTCCCAGGCAAGGGTTGTGAGTACGACTGGGGTTTTTCCAGCCGGGCGTACCCTCTCCCAACCACGCAGACGTCCGTCTCTACACGTCTCCTTCAAATTCATTGAACGAGTGTGACCAGCACTACTGAAGGAGATAATTATACCTATTGATATCACCAGGAGACTTGCCATATAACCAGGGGACTGGTAATACCCCTAAACCGCTCTTTACTAGCTACATATCTAGGGGTTCCAGATAGGATTATCCCTTGCCGAATGGGCTTATACGGTGAGAATTCTTATCCTGACCTAATAGATTCCTGACCTAATATATGCATATCCATAGACTTGTTTAAAGTTGAAACGACTATTGGTGTCATATAGTTAGAGTCAGACTTATTGGATGGTCTTCAAGAGATAAGTCATGGAGTTACTATACTTAGACAAACCCCCTTCTAAAGAAATCAAGATAATGGACACATATTAAGGATCTAAAGCCTGTCAAAGTGATCATATCCTTCACGTGAAACACGTGTCATACCAAGATTTAGACACACCCAGCAGGCTGCACCTCCCTCCTTCAATTATTTTAGGCCTTAGAGGCTAAGATACATTCAAGAACACAGTTTCGGCCTCGTATAGGGAGGCTTAGGTGACCTGTTAGTATCACTGCTCGCTCACCCTGATACCAAGTACCTCGGACATCACAAAACCATATCACACTGCTGATGTGAGCTGACTGGCCCTATTCGGGCCCTTCGGCTGTCAATGACTCGGAAGAATCTTCGAAAGCGGGGACAAAATCGAGTATGATGCAATTTTCTTTCTCTCTCTCTCTCTCTCCCCCTCCCAGCCGAGCGTTAGATTCAGTGCACCCCAAACATGTATACACACTCATGGCGTGGCCGATAGACATTAGCCAAGACTTAAGTATTGCCCAAGGCGTAATTGTCTGCCTCAATGATTATTCCCTAATTAGTGGGCGTCATTGGTCTGGTTAACATCGCCTACAAAACTTTGACTAAACCGCAATGAGACACCAGACCAAAACTTATGTCGAGATATTTCAAAGTAGACCGGATGGCCTCAAAGCCACCGGCTGACTACTACTGCGTCGATATGACTATAGAGACTCAGACCTTGACAGCCCGTCTTCTGAGAATGTCAATAGTTCATCTGCAAGACGCCAGTAGGATTTTGGAACCTGGTGAATCGTTGACGAGCTCTGGTCTCGTCAATTGGTTCATTAGACAAGAATACAAGCTTATCCATGGAAAGTGCTAACTTCCCTCAAAGAAATAGATAACCGACTAAATAGACAAATAAATAAAGAATATTAAAAAACCACAAAACTACTCACGCACGATAGAACAAATCCACGCGCCCCCATGACTAACAGCGCATATCCGATCCGGACTACTTCTCCAAATGCCCAACCCCAGAAACCGGCCCTGCACAGCATGATACGTGCCAACAAGCGGGTACTTGCCCCTCTCGCCACGCTGCCCCAGAACAACATCGTACAGCCGAGGATAGATGCGTCGCTGGACAACATATGACATGCGTCCCGGGACCAAGCGCGCATCACGCAGACGCTCCAACTCCGCCATCCACTCCGCGGAGCTGACCTCGTCGCCGAAGACGATCCCGTCGCCTTTGCCGCCGCGGATGGCTTTGAGGAGGTACTCTTTTCTGAGCTCGGGGGACTGGTCACATCGTGAGAGGAGGTCGGTAAGTTGTGGGGACCCCGGGATAATGGTGTCTGCGATGCCTTTGTCGAGGGCGAGAGCCTGTGTGGGCGTGAGTATGTTTCGCGACACGAGCGACGCTAGCTCTTGTTTGATGATGCCTAGCATGCGCTTGTCATGGACGAGGAGTGTTGTTCGGATGTCGTTGAAGCCGCGGAGGATTATCTGGCGCTGGAGTTCGGGGTCGAGAGCAAGAAGCTCGCGCTGATGTAGCTCGAGGCCGATTTGGTGGATCTCTTCGAGGATTTCGCCCTCGTGGTGGATATGGATGGAGTGGCTGTCGGGCGCGCTGGTGTCGCTGACAACGCAGCATAATTTGTACGCTCCGTTGCTGTGCGGGTCCCGTAGTAGTCTCAGCTCCGCGGGCGTGATCATCCGCGTTCTAATGTCCGTGTTGCGGGCGAGGAAGTCGACGAGCATGTGGATGTCGATGCCGGGCTCTTCGCCCTTGAGGAGGTGTAATGGGCGGTTGGGTTGGAATAGACTGAGCAGACCTTTGAGGATCTAACGGCCATTTCAAATTCAGTATGACCTGGGGCGACTATGTGTGTACTTTGCTGGTGAATGTGATTCTATAGGCAGTGGCCTCGTACCTCTTCAGGGTCTGTCGCGTGCGTGATTCCACCCCTTCCCAATCCGAGCTCACGCAGCGCTTCCTGGCCGTATGCAATATGCATGAAGCCGTTGAAGCAGAAGCGAGCGTTGATCTCTGTGAGACGGAAGTTCTCCTGCGGCGGAGTGTGTGCATCGCCGGCGGCGTCCTCGACCAGGAAGTCGGGTCTCCATGAGCCGAAGACATCTCTGTAAGGGACAGGGCGGTGGTCTTCTAGCCACTGCCGTAAAGGAGTCAATACATATCTCGCGCTGCGGTGCATCCCTGTGTGGGGAGATAAGCCATACGCGAAGCAAGGCTTCCTCCTCTTTCTCCAGAGGCATGCGTTCGGGAAAGCGCGCCTCGCGATCCGTCCACCATCTGTCGACGATGTCGATTATGGCGGCAGCCAAGGCGTCCTGGAGCTGGGCCAGGTGTTCCTGGTGCTGTTTCGTCACGAGGATGGGTCGGGGGCAGGATTGGTCGTGGGATCCTTTGAACCAGAAGTGGGACGGGCAGAGCTGCAGTAGACGAGTCTGTAGTGCCTTGTGCTCCTGTTCGTATATAGAAGAACTGGCGTTGTAGGATTCTAGGGGCAGGTAGCCATTGAGACCAGTGTCTATGTGGACTTGTTGAAGTGCGGGATATCTCATGTTGGCAAAGTGGGGGGCTTGGTAAATGATACTATAGTAGTTGACTTTACGGCTTGAATGGCATAGAGGTCCTTTGTCCAGGGTATTTATTCCCAAGTATCGCCGTCTGCCCTCTGGCGTCATGCATGAGACGGCATCTCATCTAATCAGAGGTCATCGGGTGTCAATGCTCACTACCCCGAATACTTCTTTGCGCTGCGGCTGAAGAATCGTCAGGAGTAAAGTCAGTCCGGTTTGTAAGTACATACCTGATGACGCATGTCAGCTCTAGCACGCTTGTATATGTACATGGTTTGGTGGCGGTAGTAGCGCCATCAGTAGTCTTTGAATTGGCATTTCCAATAGACCGGGCATGCAAATACAGGTTCCACCTTGTTGATATTGACTTTGAGAGTTTCAGCCGCACTTGCAATCACTAACATTCAACAACCAATGAGTCGTTGCAGAACGACGATTTGGCTCTCAAGGCCAATTGCCATTACTCTGAGATTGTGAGTCAATTGACCGTGTTGCGATCAAAGCCATCACTTTCCGGCTCATTCCTTTGCAAGGTCACGAGGAGATAATCTCGGGTATTCACCCGATCAGGAGGATTGTGGGCTTCACATGGTCGACGACCTCGTTCAAGTCCTTGTACTGCGCGCCGTCGTTGTCCCTCGCGAGCAAAGTAGACCTTGTGGTCGGCCAGCTTGTCGCTCAAGTAAACAAGATCTCGACTGCCGGTTATTCCCGCGTTCCAAACCCAATACATGGCTGTCTTTGCCATGCCGTTTATCCAAACCAGGCCAGAGCGAATACCACGTTCATAGTGGGGATCACCATGGCCAAAGTCATCCGAAAGAGCCCCGATTAAACTGTCTCCTGCTTGAACACGACCCCTGTAGGAGAAGTGTAGGGGTGTCTCCAATCAGACTGCCAATAATGAGTAGTGTAGACCATATCGCGCAGTCTGCGGGTGAATACGGCATTTCGATCGGTGTTCCCCGGTGACCATTTGACTAGCTTTACCTTGGCTGTCAGCGGCATTGTGCAGAACATTCTTTCTGGTAGGTTTCATCGAGGATAGTCGGACTGTGAAGTCCAAATCCAATGGTATAACAGACGAACTGTGTAGGTAGTATTTGTCGTAAAGTATGTACAATTGGCTAGGCAGAGAATCTAGAAGGAGCTGCCCGTGCACAATATAACCAGGGTGCTGTATTCCAATCCCGGTCCACGGCACCATTGATAAACAAAACAAGGTTCAACGCCCTCAAAGCGAAGCCTTGGGTTTCCCTTCACGCTTCTTACTCGCTATCGCAACCCGCAAATCAGCAACCGGACACCAACAAGAACCTGATATACGACGACGGAAGAGAAAAAGAACATACCAGCAAGCAACTGCTCCCTCCTAGCACGAAAGCGTTCATAAGGCGTCCCGTCGACGAACCTCTCCGCCAGTGCATGCGTAGCCTCATACACCGCAAGTAAGCGGTCTGACCTGAGCGGCGCATTCTGTAACCGCTTAACCTCCATCATACTCTTCCCGTCGTTCGTCGCGAGCTGCTCCTCCAAGAACTTCCGAACGTGCTCCTGGAACCCGTCTACGGGGAAGACGCGGTTCACCAGCCCGCAAGCCTGCAGCTCTTCCACCGGGCACTTGCGCCCAAACATCAGAAGGTCGTTCGCGCGGCGGACGCCCATGCTTTGCGCAAATGTATTGGCGCTCCCGTACTCTGGCACCAGGCCGAGAGAGCTGAAGGGTACCTGGATGTAGGTGTTTGAGGCAGCTAGCACGATGTCTGCAATTCCGTTGAACCAGGCTGCGCCGCCGCCGACGGCGGGGCCGTTCATGGCGAGGACGAAGACTTTTTTGTGGTCGATCATGGAGCGGAAGAGCTCGACACCTGTTGATGGTTAGGTTCTACTACATTTTTTTTTTCTTTCTTTTTTGAGAGATCGTACTGGTTGAGAATTTGTTCATGAAGAAGAGCTTTTTCTCCGCTGCGGTAGCCTCTGCAGGTAGGGAGGGGATACCAGCTGTACTGCTTGTTAGACGATCCTTTTCTTTCCCGAGATATTGGGTTATAGAGGAGAGTATTCAAGATAGGTATATACCTCTAACATCAGCCCCAGCAGAAAAGAACCGCCCTTCACCCGTCAAAACAGTAAAGACAGTATGCGGGTGCTCATCGAGCTCCCGAAAGGCACCGACCATATCCGCAACGACAGCATCATCCCAGGAGTTCAACAGCTTCGGTCTGTTCAGCTATACCAATAGCTACCAGGTAAGCGAAGAAGTCCAAGTTATCAAACATAAGCTACAGGGACATTCCCACCTTGATAATTCCGATCTTATCGCGGATCTCAAAAGTGATGTTTTTGTACGTCGAAGCCATTATTGTAGAGGTTGATATGATAGATAGGTAGATAGGTAGAATGTGGCAAGATTTATTTATCCCTGAGAATTCCAGGAAGAATGCAGGTTGATCTTGGGAAGCGGTCTACTGCGAGGTTAGGACACTCGAGCATTAAGCTAGCAAGTGACCCCCCGCCCAGCTCCATAACCGAGGCGCGTTGCTACTATCTATCTGGCTGGGGGAGCTGACAGGGCCCCACACTGAGTTTGGCCGAGAGGCGTGGTTCTTTCTTCGGTACTTCAGTACTTTTGTCGAGCAAGAAAATCTTGAAATGCTCGACTCACATTGATAAACAGCCTGGGTATCGTTGGCTCATTGGGAAGTTCATTGTGAGACTGTATGGGAGGTCATTGGTTTTGATTGCTCAGTCACTCAATCATGAGTGAAAGTGGCTCAACTCCTATCATACATATGAGAAGCTTCATCTGTAAAACACTTATTTCATCAAAAAGAGATACGAACGACGTGATTCCACGAGGAAGATTGATCGAGGTCAATCAAAATACCAGGATACAAGTCAGGTGCCCAAAAGAACCACGTGATGTCATCCTAATCGGGACTAGCCCCAACCCCATCAGCCCATTATCGTTCATCAAGATAAACCGCCACCCAAGAAACTAAACCACCAAAACAACCCACTCGGATACATCGCACCCGCCATTGAAGAGGCAATATACGGCGTATTACGGTGCACATATACGACACATTTATTATCCGGTGGAAATCGGCAAGTCGGCACGATCCGGTCCGTATCTGAAACCCGACCCGCGGCGTGACTCCACGCCACGGCGGCTAAGCTAGCTATCATTGAGGACGCCGAACTAAAAAAAAAAAAAAATTCTGGATGAGAATGGGGCGATAAAATTGCCCTTCTAAGTACATGCTGTGTGGTGTATAAACAAACAATTATACGGTATCACGCGACGCTATACAGACCGTGTCTGCGAACATTGTACGACGAAAAGAAGAAAGAAAGAAAAGAAAAGAAAATGCCATCAAATAAAGACCGGCTTTATGTTGCGCTGTATGTCCGGGGAGGAGCACCCGCCATGCCGGGCAAAGAAGACACGTAAGTCCCTTGCCGGATTCAGATCCACCATCGCTTGTCGCTGGAGTGGATAATGACGACCACTTGCAGATACCATTGGGCGCTCATTCTCGGGCCCAAGAAAGAGACCGACGGCTTGATGGGGATGCGGTTTCATGTCAAAGAGCGGATTCTGCCGGGCGGGCAGGGCACGGAATGGGTGTTTGAGAATCCGCCCTGTCGGCTGGGAGCGACAAGCATGTTGCTTGTTCGGATCATGGTCGGGAAGGTGAAGGATAGTCAACGGTTAACGGAAATCCTGCGCACGACGCCTGTTCGTGGGGATGTGGAGAGGTGGAACTGTGTTTCCTGGGTGAAGGAGGCGGTGGAGAGGGCCCAGGCGGAAGATAAGGTCTTGGGGAAGTGTGTGCTCGATTGGCAGACTGTGAGGGCTGCGGCGATGGACTATTGCCAGGAAAAGAAGGACCAGCATCGGTTTGATGGGCAGGGGGATTTCGATATGAGTCGCGCGCCGACGTATGATCTCATCCAGCGAAAGGAGAGTATCGGGTGAGGCGGGTCTGACCGATGTTTGGAAAGGCGATAGTGTTTGTACATAGTGTTGTGATATCGTCGGGCTGTGCATGATGAACCGGACTGAATGAATGATGACGAGATCTGAGAAAGTATATCACGTAGAAATGAAGCGTATCCTCCGAGCGTCGGCGCGAGAACAGTTCTCTTATGCCATATCGGCAAAGTATTTCTGGCGGAGACGTTCCATCTCCAGCTCCTGCGGCATCGGCGTCAGGAACTTGTCCACCTCCTCAATCCAGAACGAATTCTGTGGGTTAACCTGGCAGGCCGAAGTATACTCCCAGTACTCAGGCAACCAGCCCGCATTCTCCCAGTCAACGATGCCTACAATATCATCGCCGCGAGCCAAGATATTCAGACTGCTGAGATCACCATGCGTCAGCTTCAAGGGCCACGTGCGACTCTGCAATTCGATCAAGGTCTGGATCTCCGGATCCAGACCAGCATTCAGACGCAGCCCGTTTCGCAAATGCTGATGAAAGCCCTCCACATCAGCGAACGGGCCAAACCGCATCGACGGATGAATGCGGACATCAAAGAGCGACCCGCCCTCCACGGACGCGACGCCCATCCCGGCCGGTGGCTGCAGCTGTCGCAGCTCTGCGACCATGGATTGCAGCTGGGCGAGCAACCGACTTTTCGACTTGTCGCTGCGGGAGGTCCAGCCGGACCCGATCATCTCGCCGTCGATGCGCTCCATCACGATGTAGGTTTGGTCGTGGTGGGTGAACGCGCAGACGACTTTGGGGACGGGAAGGGAGGTGTGTTCCTGGATGAAGCGCAGGGTGGACGCCTCGGCTAAGTGCACCCCTTGGCCGTACTTGACGCATAGGCGATCGGTCAGCATGAGAACGCTACCCGTCCGGGGTCGCATTGCGCGCAGGGTCCTGATTGCGAGTAGGGTAGCATAGCGGCACAGGGGCCGGTCATTATAGGGGCTAGGTTCCCGCGTGTCGGAACCCGAGGGGCTGTCGTGGGTAGTAGATGCCATAGATCCTGATCCTTTGGGTGTGGTGTTGTGCAATGGTATTTCATTATCAGTAAAGTAGAATTCAACCTCCTTTAAAATAGTCTGATATCTAGAAAAATTGGTGAAAGAGGGGAAATGGCATGATGTTGGAGCGTGATGGGCGGGATGAGTTCGGAGTAAAAAGGAGTTTATTAAGGTTGACAGGAATGTGGTGGCCCGTGCTCACCGCCCCACCCAAACAAAACAAACATTCCATGGTTTGATTCATCTTCATCTTATCTCGCTTTCGATCGGAAGACCCTGATTTCCTCCTTTGCCTCCCTCTCTCACCAATCGTCCAAAACACTCCAGCTCAGCACGGGTCAGAACTGTTTCCAGTAATGCCGGCATGCCCGCATCGGATTGATCACCACACACCGTCGAATGGAAATAAGACGCCATAGACTCCGCCGACGCATAAACCTCGCCCAGCTTTTCCAACACCTTCATACACTGATAAAACGACCAGAACGCCTCCACCCACGTATCCGGTTGTCCGGATCGGATGGTGAGAATATGGATGGTGAGCGCAGGAAGAAGCATCCCCACCGTCGTGGTGGGTAGGTAGTGGATGGCGTCGACGCGGCCGAGGCCCTCCGCTACCGTGGCGATCGCCTGCGTCGCGTTCTGCACTTGACTCCGCGACAGGTCGCTGAGCAAGGACTCAACGGAGATGGAGGGATCGGTCACTTTGCGCGACGTCTGATGGCGGTGTAGAGCGCTGGACGCAGCGAGGAAGATCATGTTCAGCCATGCGCGGTGCACGAATAGCGGCTTCTCGACCTCGGGGAGACTAGGAGCGGAAGGGGGCTGGTACCGGACCTCCGGTGGGAGGTGCATGTGCCAGACTTCTAGCAGGCGGTCACACTGGGACGACGTAGACAGTTCAGCGCGAAGGATACGGCTGATGACGGTGCAGAGGCGGGCTTTTTCGATGAAGATTTGCGCCAGCTGTTTCTGGTGCTGCGGGGACTGGAGGATCTTGCAGCTTCCGAGCATTTGGGTGGTTTCTTTGGGGAAGACGCGGATTTCGAAGTCCAACAGGGTGGGGAGCGCCACGCGGCATCCTTCTTCGCGGATGATGGGCGGTCGGCGCAGGTTGATTGCGTTAAGATGATCGCGCGTGTAGACACACCACCAGAGGCGCTTCCACAGCCCCGGGTAGTCGCTCAGATCGGACACGGGCTGCAGGCCGATCGATGTCGCGATCGAGAGCGCGATCTCAAGCCAGTAATGGAAGTCTTTCGGGTCGTCGGGGGTCTCGTGCCAGTAGGTCATCAGAAGCGCTGCCTGCATGAGGACAACCCGGTCGGCTTCGACGTCAAAGTCGTAGAGGACCTGCTCTGTCTGAGAAAGAAGGCCAACAAGGGGATGTGCGCGGAAGGGCAATGCCTACTCTTGCTTTCCGGAAGAATTCCCTACGTGCCTCCTTGCGCGAGGAGTACCCAGCGCGATACAGGTGCTCTGGCTCGATAAACGCGACACTGGAGAACATGACCGCATGAAACAACAGGAGGCTAACTCGCGATTGCCCATCGTTGACAGCTATTGGCTGCAGGAAGTCTGCCAGGTCCAGCAGGGGTATCCCCGGGTGTACATTGACCACAAACGTATTCAAAAGCTCATTGCGCAACGGCGTATCCGGGACCGTGAAAGCGCCTTTCAGCGCGAGGTATTGCACATCCTCGAGCGGTATATGCGGCGGTAAGTCTTCGAAGTACAGCGGAAGAAGGCCATTGTATGGGGAGGGAATCCGTGGGCCCAAGAGTACATCGTGTGCGGTCGATATGAGAGAATCTAGCGGCTTCATATAATGGACCAGGGGATGTGTTTGGCGTGCGAATATCATCTGGTCCTCTTCGACGTCATCGACATCTGGAAGCCGTCAGCCAGTGGCCGCAGGCTGTACGCTCACTCCATACCTTCCAACCCCTCATAGTCGCAGACACTTAGCCCGCCTTCATCTTGATTTGTATCCACTGCCAGGTACCCGTCATCCACACCCACCGGTGGACAGCGTATCTTCCAATGTCTACACGTTAGACAGGGCGTCCCATTCTGTGCGTCACATGCGATCTTGTTGGATAAACAGTACCCGCATCCGCCAGAGAGTGGAAACCGCGCCATCCGAAAGGGGCTCTAGACGCGACTTTAGCCGGGCCCCTAATCTAAACAAGGGATAGAGCAGAGCAATTCAATGGGTAATCTATTGACAATCAAAGATGATCAGGAAAATATCCGATGAGGAGAAGCAGGCGGGGGTGGGCAGAATGGAATTGGGTGGCTTTGGCAGTTGCCGACTTGGCGGGTCTGTTAACCGCGGTTATATCTGGGGTAATGATAAGCAAATGTTATTAATCGCTCGGTTGCATACGGAGTACCCTGCTAACCGTATGTATAGGTGCCCGGCTTACGGTGCAAGGTAGGAACAGGGTCTGTGACATCTTACTTGTGGGAAATCTCCCGGGCGCTCTAGGCTGCTGACTTGGCATGCGGGGTATACTAATGGAATGCGGAGTTATGCTGAAAAAGGCTTAGCAAGGGATCCTGAGGAGGAGCTGTTGGGTGAAGATATGGAGTAGCTATCACAGTACTCCGTAGACACGCACTTTGTCCGTCGACTCTCCTGCGCCCATCTCGAGTCTAGTGGTTGAGTATAGATGGAATCCTCGGGCATTTAGGGCATGGGGCATGGGGCACGACGAGCTCGGGCCGGACCGTGAGGTGCAAATCAACTGGGATTAAGTATCACGATATACAATTTAGGAGAAGATATTCCATCCGTTACAAGCTACGGAGATAATCAGAGATGATATCGATCTCGCTTACATTCTTCAATCACCCCTCGACTCAAGATCAACACCGATCTCCACATCTCCTCCGACAGGAACATCGCTTAGTATAGTCACAAAGTAAGACATCTGAACCCTAACGTGCAGGAACCACTAGCTCCCTCCCACCTTACTAGCCTAACTAGACACGGAGGAGCCAAATAGTCAAAAAGTCAATCCATTGGTAGAGACGTCTCTCAAAAGTTAATGACAAGAATAGAAACAAAAAATCATCAGTCCAGCAACATGATATATGTCCAGCACAGCTAGCTCATCTTCATCTCTCATTGGGAGGGGCTTCCTCCCCACTCCCTCCCCACATTTCCAATCAGGAAAAGAATTCGACGCGTTCAACGCATTTAGATACTGACAGTGCCAGCCAGGAACTCAGCAGCCTCCCTGGCATTGATACCGTAGGTCAGATGCGCAGGCGTGATGATCAACGTGCCCACGCAAACCATGTCGCCCAGGGCGCAGAACACCTTGACCTGCTCCTTGGGGTAGTTGGGGATGGTGCCCTTGTCCTTGACGTTACGGGTGAAGCCAAAGAGCGTCACGCCCTTGACTTGCGCCTTGAGGTCCTCGTCGAGGGCTTTGACCGAGTTGTCGATGACGGCGGATCCTTGGCTGGGAGGAACATGGAGTTAGCCTTGTATTCGCACATACACTAGTTCATCGGGTAGAATTAAGCGTGAAATACCTGTATCCACCGGCCACGATCTGCGTGTCGGGGCACTTCTCCTTGGCCATGGTGAACATCTTGGTGGCCTCCGCAATAGACTTGGCGTCCGTGTTCTCTGACAGGAAGTTGGGAAGCAGGTTGGCAGTGTAGTCTCCGCCAACGCCCTGGCAAGCGACGTTTTCGGCGCCCAGCTTTGCCTTCAAGGCAGCGCAGGTCGGGCCCCCGATGATCAATCCCTATTTTTCTCGTGTAAGCCCCTAGCCGACCAAATCATAGCTGCGTTGCGATGGACTTACCATGTTACCCTGTTCGGTCGACCCGCGAGCGAAAATCAGAGTCACAGGGCGACAGATGCCCTCCTCGATGTCATTGGAGTTGAGGCCCTGGCGGGCGACGAGGGCGTGGGCCTCTGGTTCGGGGATGGGGTTGGCGATGGCCAGAGTAGCCAGGGCGGCGATGAGGAAGGATTTGATGGCCATTTTGCTAGAGGCGATTGCGCTGGTGGGACTGACTGGACTTGTGTGGGGAGTGAAAAGAATGGAAGTGCTGGATCTGGATGATTCTCAAAAACATTCTTCTGGATACTGGCCGCTATTTATATTCATCCTTCTGGCTGGGGTTGAAGCGTTGGCGTCGACTCAATGCACGGTGGTCTAGTATAGTATAGTTTGGTGTAGTATAGCCAGTGTACTATAGGTAGCGCAGTGCCGTGAGGCTTTTCGTGAATACTCCGCAACCGAGCAAGTGCCGACCCTAGGATGTCGCTAGACAAGACAAGACGTAAATGAAACATCCCCTGTTGCTCTATACTCTCGGTTGCGGGGGGTGTTTCATCTCCTGCCTCTATCGCGCTTCGTTTACAGGGCTGGGCTAAGCCCAGACCCGCCAGGAACAGCCACGAATCACCCGATCAAGCCCGGCTAGGAATGATCTGCTGATTAGTCGTCGCAGATGTGTTCAGCCATAGTAGAAAGTCAAATTGACAAACTAACTGCCGGCGTCAAGCCAGGATGGGGACGTTTGACCGAGGCGCTGAAGAAAAGGCACTTCGGTAGTAGGCCGTTGGGGGCTAGGGCTTCGTGATCTGCCTGAGTGTCGACGGTCCCTCTTGTCTCAGGAACAAACGGATTCTCCACCAGTAGGCTTGGCTGTTTTGCGGGGTGAGCAATCAAGCTATGCTGTTAGAGCAGGGAATTGCCTGTCATCAGGTATCTTAGTACTTTATCTTATTGTTTATATTGCTTGTTAACTACCGATTCCATTGTCAAGCGCCTCGGTTTCTGTCCGTCCCATCCTTGTTTGGATGATCGCTACGGCGTCGTTTCAATCTATTTGATATTTTCGGGCAATGTCTGTGATGATCTTGTCTCGAATATCTTCGTGTTCCGTCGGATTTGACATGTTAGTAGCAAAAAAATTGGCTAGAGCGTCGGCTTTACAATCTTCACCCTGATTCATCTTTGGATATATCATAGAGTAGTATACATTTATGAAATCACTAGCTATATTGACCAATTTTCACCGTATCATTCACTATTCTTACCAATATATTTACATAGAAACAGCTGAGCACATAACTTCTAAGCGAAGAAATATATTGACATCAGCCGCTAGTCAATAGCACATATAGACCCACCCTCGTTTGTCAGACACTGCGTCATTGTTTGTTAGCTGATAAGGGCTGTATAACTTACAGTCTCACTCAAGATCCTCGGTTATGGGACTTCTTTTGCATCAAGGCGCTTCATTGTAAGTTAGAAGATGTTCACAGTTAACTTCAAAATCAGAGGCACGGAGACTCTACCAAACCCTAGTCACACGAGGCAGCAAATAGCCATGTTTTGTACCTACATTTAACAGTATCAGTCTGCTTCTATGAATTGTAAGACAGATACAAAATCCTATAATTAGAAGCTTGGAACTCCTAGAGGATTCCACGCAAACACGAAAAGCAAGCAAAACAACATCTGAATCGGCAACTTTCCAACTTCTCCCTTTTCGCACTGCGCAGTTTATTGAGAATTGGTAATTTATCCTTGGTCTTCAGTAGTATCATTGCTTTGTCTACTGCCTTCTGGAAGAGGTTAAGATTAACACTTACGACCCCCCAGTCTGGATCCCTGGCTATAGCGCTAGTTGTTTTGATGCCGCTCTAGCTTTCATAAGCATCCCTAATATTTCGAGATCTTGTCTAGCATCAGACGGAGTGGTCTTTGGAATATTTCCCTCCGCGACCCATTGGTACACCTCTTTTAGCTCGAGCATGAAAGGATCTTCGTATGTCCGTCGAGTGGTGGATTCCCTATAAGACCCATCCGACAATGACTCCTTGACCACCATCGTTGTTGGCAAGCCCCTGATAAACGGGGACTCGATGCACACCTTGACAGTCTTTGTGTCACCAAAGATCTCTATCGAGGCGTCGAACCTTGCGACCTGATCGACACCAGACTCGTACGCAACCGCGAAGTTGGGGTATTGGAAAATTGCACTGTCGTCGTTAGCCTGGCCAAGACACTGATTGTCTTGAAGCTTACCTCCAGAACGGGGACCCGACGGTGGCACAAGGTGAGAATCCCACGACACCTTTGGGCATGCCCAGGATCTCCCTCATGGCACTTAAATCATGTGAACCAAGGATCGAGAGCATCTCCCACATCATAACCGTCTCCCTCGTGACGGTAACTCCAAGCTCGGCTTGGAGGGCCTGCTCCATGTCATCACGTGTTTTTGCACGTAGCGCTTCGGAATCCGCCTCGCGATAATCGTTGAATGTCCTTGGATACGTTCCGGATTGTGACACGAAGACAGAATTAGGTCCAATGATATCTCGGACGCGGGCATAACGGATTTGCCCAATGCTTCCAACCTCTTTGACTGCGTCGACGAAAGCCGCAGCATATCTCCTCATGTAACCAATGAACACCCTACCACCACCTGCAGCTTTGTCGGCAGCAATGATGCGGTCTGTATCTTGCAAAGTCAAAGCAATTGGCTTCTCGATGAAGACGCATTTGTTGGCTTGCAGCGCGAGTACTGCATCGGATGCGTGGAAAGCATGGTTACTTGCTATCAATACTAGTTCCACTTCCGGCGCATTGCATAGTTCTTCGACGCTTCGGGTAGTCTGGGGCCTCGAGTTTCCTGCGACTTTGGTCTGGCTATGTTTCATAGCTTCCTCAGAGACATCGCAAAGGTATGTCACCTGGAAGAGGTGGGATAAGGCGCTGAGAGAGGGCACATGGATGACTTGCGTGACCATGCCACATCTACAAACGATTAGCATGCGTTTTGAGTGTGAAGTGTCAATTATTCTAACCGACCCTATGATGCCAACTTTAATGATACGACCATCTGGCGCGGCTTCAGAAGGGTTCATGCCGAACATTTTGAAGGTTGAGGAATGCCTCGAGGGTTGGATCTCTTCTTCTTCGTGGGTGAATTGACGTTGGACACAGATAGAGCATCAGTCAATTGGGCTGCCAACAGGGATGTGGCTATGCTATATGCTGCGGGGGGGACAGCTGTACTTTAGGGGAGCGAACCCGAATTGAATCGGACTTGGACGATCTGCGGAAGCTTCAGCCCCAACCATGGCGACTACCGTGCAAACTCAACATATTCTCTCAGAATCGGTGTCAATGTTCTTCATATTCATATCTTTCTTGTTGTTGACAATGCTCAGCAGGGCCATATTTTTCATCCATCCTCGACACAAGGAGTATCATGTATAGAAGTAGATCTAAACTTTCCTGATATTCCCCAGTATTACGGAAGTAAATCACAGTCTACTCATAGAAAGGCTTCTCCCGTATTAACTTCAACGCCACCTCCCGATCATGCCCAAACACCAAAGTAGCCCCATACAACCTCTGCAACCTCCGAATCATCTGCAAACTTCTCCACCAAGCCGAATGATCCCTCGCCAGTCCCCCATGCGGCGCCCCCTCCTCGTAGTTCTCCTTCACATGGAACTGATCGCTCGTCCAGATAAACGTTCCGCTCTCCTTCAAGTTTACCTGCATGATGCACAGCCCGGGCGTATGGCCCGGGGAATGGTGCACGACAATCCCATGGTACAGGTCGAGGTGCGGCTCGTTAAACGTCTGCCAGTTCAGCTTCTCCAGCAGCATGTAATGGCCCAGGTACACGCCGAGGTCGGCCTTGGTAGCGACTGCCCAGCACGCATGCTTGAATTCCTCCTCGTGCACGTAGATCGGCACGTCGGTGTTGACGAAGTGCTCCAGGCCCCCCGCGTGGTCGAGGTGCAGGTGGCCCATGATTACCGCCTTGACGTCTTTGATGTTGTAGCCGGCTTTGGCGATCGCGGCGGGGAGTCGATTGTTCTCTTCGTAGCTTACTCGCGGGAAGATGTCGGTGACGTGTTCGCCCCAGTTCTGTGTTTTTAGCTGTTAGTAACTGGCTTCTTTTGCGAGGGGGAGGGAGAGCGAGAGTAAACACACCACTTCCAGGTCTTCGGCACATCCGGTCTCATACAGAATGAGGCCAACTCCGGGATAGTCGATGAGTGCCGAGAGGACGACCAGCTGACGGCGTTTGTTCGTGGGGTTTTTGTTGCTCACGGAGCTTGCATTCGCTCCGCGGATGATCCTGTACAATAAATGATTAGATGCTCTGAATGTATATAATAAGAAACTAGACGAACCATGATTCATCACACTCCAATGTACCCAGGTCCAGCAGGTACATCTTCGTGCCCGCCGGGCAGTTCAATGACGACAGGGCTGATTCCATTGTGAGCTTTGCGCGACTCGATTCTCAAGAAGAATGAAGTTGAAAAGACCTAAGGAAGGTTCTGGGTTGAACTCTCTTATGTCGACTGCGGGGTAGCTCTAATCATCTGATTGCGTCTGCTTTCCATAACCGAGTTGCCATGATATCTCTCCCCCGCTTCCCCGCTCGATGGATCCACGCGTCCCCGCTGGAGGCGTGTTGAGCGCCCAACATTATCATGGCAAAAAGATCTGGCCTTTCTCGTGCTCTGGAAGTATCAATCGGGAAACTCTGCTTTACACAACGTTATGGGACGGCGGAGAAGTCATCGCCTGCCATCCGAGAGCTGGGGTGTGTTGGTACGGTGAGAGGAACTGAAACTGAAGGATATGTTGCCGCCAAGCTAAGGATGAGCAAAGTGGAACCGGACCAGACTCAAGTCTCGTCATGGCCATGTGAGTGAATGGTGGATCGGCATACTAGTGATATTCCTGGTTCCACCAGCGATTACCATACCTTCTCTGCCAATACTTGAACATTGGGGCCCGATTCCCAGCTTTGACTGCCTTTATACGGGACTGTGGAGTGAGATGATGGAGAAATGGCACTCTTTCCCCCTAGCTTGGGGTTTGATACAGCCTTTATGCCCCCGCAGACGACTAAAATAACTTGGTGGGATTCCATCCGGTTATGCGGTGTAAATGCTATGCGCGACCTGTGGCACTTGATCAACTGGTTCGTGCCAGGCTTAGAAAATAAGATACTATCATGCTTTCTCGTCGCACCCTAGATCCTCGCTCCAGCGAAGGCCCAAGGACAGATTATCACCCCATGAACATCACCCTCACAGAGGAGCCAAGCCCAATCCACAGACCAGACCGAAAGGGAGCAATTTTATCTCATCATTTTTAGAGTGGCTGTCTCCGAAAGAAGAAAGTTCACCAGATGCACGGCATAAATAACATGGGTGGCTCCCAAAGTGGCACACACTGTGGCGTTGACTTTGAGGTGCTTTTGCAGAGATTTCTGTGCGTATGCGACTAGAAAGATCGCGAGTATGCGGATGGAGCGATAGAGAGATCGGCTTTGGGTTCTTTCTAAAACATTTTTGGCCTGGAGGATCTGTATAGATAGGGGAGCAAAGCTCGATGCCGGAACCAGCAAGATGCCTGGCCCAGTCCTGCTGGTCCATTCATCCATCTAGACTTGGGCCAGGCGATTGTGAGTGCGCGTCTCGTACGTTAACTGGAAGGGCTGATGTAAATCAGATCAGATGAAACTATTCCAGCCTTCTTGACTCGGCCCTCATGTTACCAGGGCATGAAAAAGATGGAGGTCCCACTTTATCATCCGTTGTGTACAAGAACTTGATGTCCTCTCAAATCGACATGTTCCGATTCGGATGTCTCCACAAGAAGCACCACATTTCGAACCTCTCAGAAATCAAGACCCCTTGCATCAAGGGATGAAAATGATTGAGCATAAGACAAATCATCATTTAAACATCGAAGTATGTTGTGATTGTATCAATAGAACGCGTCATCACTCTATACAAATGCAGTGCTTCCTTATCAGGGGAAATTTCACAGACCTTGTTCTTGGATCCTCTGAACACAACCTCTCTCATATTCAATGGCATTAAATTTGTGCAGCTTTCACGATTGCTGTGATCCATCTTGGTCTACATCTGTCACCAATGAGCAAATGCAACATAATTCAAGTATCCAATCAATCAACCATCGTCGAACGAACTCCCCTGCATCCAGCGTCGCTCCACCAGATCTCCATAAACATCGCTAGCAACCCTCATCAGTAGCAAGTGTGTCAAAGTTGACAGCGTTGCAATAGTCCAACCAATCAACATATATATAATCACTGCAGGTCATGCAAGGGCAGTGGGGTGCCTCCCTGACCACGGCGCATTTTTGACCGCAAGTCCAAACTGATCAGACCCTTATAACTACCGACTATAACATATCAGACCCTCCAGTAGACTCCGATCCCCAGACAAAAACAATAACGTCCACCATGGCGTCCACCAGGCATCGACGGACTCCCTCCCGCGGAAACCAGATCTCCCACTCCATATTCGAAAGACTTCAAGTCCAACTCGTCGCGCCCGGTAACACAGTCCCAATCCACCAAGAAACGGACAAAGTCTCCTGTATTCCGCAATGGCAACTGCACCGCTGGCTAATCTTCTACGGCTGCGTGGTATTCACCACCCACCACCTATACGCATGGTGGGCGGGGCGCAACCTCGCGCCCTTATCAGTCTTCGCCTTCTACAGCGTAGCTCACGGTCTAATCAGCCTGCACGGGCTACATATCATCTGCCGTCTCGGCTACACCGGGCGATGCACGAAGTGCGCTTCCTGAGACGATACCACCGCACGCACCACGAGTCGCACCATCCCAGCGCTCTCTTTCTTCTATCCTTCGACGCCGAGGAGGGCTTTTTCAACATCATCATCTTCCCGTTGATCGCCTGGCTCAGTCTCCACGCCGTGGGCTTCTCCCTAGGCTTCTACGAGTGGTGGGTGTGTAATGCGTATGTGGCGTTCAGCGAGTTGGCTGGACATGCGGGGCTCCGTGTTTATGCGCCTGCGCCGTCGCCGTTTAATGTTATTTTGCAGCGTTGGGGTATGGAGCTTATCATCGAGGATCATGACATTCATCATCGGCTTGGGGGCAGGTCGAGTGGAAATTATGGGAAGTTGACGCGTGTTTGGGATCGCTTGTTTGGGACGTGTCGGGAGAGGGTTGAGTGTGTGGAGGGGAATATTGATTACGATGATCGTGTTGCTCTTCCTATCTTCTGAGAGGTGTATTTACGGGATGTGCGTAATGTTATGGGTTGGGCAGGTAGGTGGTAGATAGCTGGAGTGCGATTTAACTTTTTTTTAATATAAATTTTTTTGCTCGTTCATTCTTCAAATTCCTACAGATGATAGCAAAGCCTTCTGATAGATTGGTATGAGATAATGAATGCATTCAAACTATGGTCTTTTCGCAATGCTAGTAAATTCCCCAATGCCAGTTATCGTGAGTTATTCTCAGTCCAAACTCCGTTTCCTCCCCAGGCAGTATGCACGCAAATCAAGTGCTCAGCCCTGATACTTCAGCGCATAAAGACCCCTCTCAATGCTGTTCAAGATGATAGTCCCGCTCTTGAAGTAAGGATAGACACTCCAGCTGCCCACAAACTCGACCTCACCTCCAGACTCATCATCCTCAGGATAGCAATCAAAGAAGCCCACCTGCTTGAACCCCTTACCCGTCGGGTCCTCCGCAATAGAGCTCACATCAACGATCCGCAGCCCACTCCCGTAGTTGCTCTGGTAGGTCAGTCCGTCAATGACGTACTGGTTGTGGTCGATGGAGCGCACAGGCGACTGGTACAGCCCCGTGTACTTGGGCTTCGCCAGGTCCGTGATGTCGAAGATGTAGGTCGTTGTGTGGCCGTTCTCGGCGGCGCCGGTCTTTTCCTGCTCGTCGAGCTCGTCGTCGAGGAGGAGGTACTTCATGTCGGCAGTGGCGAGCCAGCCTTGGTGGGTGTAGGCGGCGCCTTCGTAGGGGGTCTTGGAGATTTGGACGGGCTTGGCCTTGTCGGTCACATCGACGATCGTGAGGGTCTCTTCGTTGTAGTTGAAGCAGATCTCCTTGTCTGTGTATTGCTTGTCGGGACCGGCGTAGATTACGCATTGCGCTGTGGGGGGGGTTAGTATTTCTTTCTATCTATAAGGATAGCATGCTAGGGAGGAACTGTACCATCGTGGACGTAGCCATCTTCACTGGCGCACCCCGGGGATGTCGGCTTCGCCGGGTCCGAAACGTCAACCATCCACAGACCCCCCGCGCAGTCGCCTTCCCGGTCCGTGCCGACAGCATAGATCATGTCGGTCTCCTCGTGGGCGACGATGTTGTGGGAGCTACCGAACTCCGAGTACCACGCCGTCAAATCTTCATCAACAGCGAACGTCGTCGGGCTGTCGCTGCTTGCTTTCACGAGCTAATACGATAGGTTAGCGCTCTCTTTTCCCGAGACCCAGGATGGGAAATTCCCTTACCTTGGTCAGGTCGAACACCTGAAGTCCGTGCCCCTCGGCCTCAGACCCAATGTAGACATGGTTTTTGATCACTTTCATGTCTCTCCAGACGCTGGAGTCCGTCTGCGTCGGCAGCCGGCCCACATACTCGAGGCTTCCGTCTTCCTTGACCTCCACGAAAGCAGTCCCGTCCGTCTGCCCCACGATGGCGAATTCGCGGCCGTCCGCAGACGTCCAACCTAAGCTCAGAGTATTAGCAACAGAGTCTCTCACAAGCCAAGCCCCACGCAATGCCCCCGTATGCAATCGCTCAACAAAATCCATGCATGCACTTACCCCACACATCGTTGCCCTCGCGGGTCTTGCTCTCCATCGCCTGGTGGCTAATGAAGCCCAACAGGTCGACATTCTCACAAGAGTACTCGCCCGCCTTTCCGTCCTTGCAGGGCGTCGCGCCCATCTCGGGATACTTGTTCAGCCTGAAGAACCCCTGGTCGCGGGCCCGCTGGCGCGTCTCAAGCTTGCGGGTCATCAGACCGCTCATGATTTCCCCGCCAGTATGCGAGGCCAGCGCCAGCGAGGACGCCGAGAGAAGAGAGAGAAGCGAGGCTTTCATCGTGAAGAATGTGTACCGGACTGTTTGGTAGACAGAATCATTCGGGGTGTGACCTCACAGGGCGCCGTCTTCCGCGGTCTTTTATACCCCCAAGTCCGCATGCTCAGTCTGTCAGTGCCCCCCTGTGCTCACTGCGGGGAAGTTGCTTCACGCGATAGATACGGGTAGCATAGTCGCCCAGGGTGGTATTAGCGACATGCTTGACGAGGAGCAATCCGATTGTTCCGGACTCCGCTATCTGTATCCACATGATTTAATATCGGTGGATTAGACGAGAAGGGGGGTGTTCCTGGGCGTGCGTGACGATATTCAAGGAACGATGGAATTCCTTGGGTTACAATGATAAAGACCCGTGAAGAGGGAGCTTTGGATCTTGGTTGGCTGAGGATGATGCTGCACAGACGGCACGCTTGTACTATCTTTCTTGGCTGGAGATGTAACACTTATTAGCCCCATCATGCAGCGGCAGGGACTGTCATCAAGCCGCAAAATTGATCTTGAGGAAGCCCAGGCCTCTAATGATCCTGGGGGACTTGATGGCGTTGTTTTAGTTGGCTATAAACAGGGCAATTTGCGCTACGATTGTGGCACTCCTGCCGCTCTTGAAAAGGATATCGTCAAAAAGAGTAAAGAGAACGACATCAAGGCGCTAAGTCTCCGCGGCATTTAGACCAACGGACTGAAACACCCGCGAATTTCTTTCCTCTCGAGGGGTAGGCCCGGTGTTGATTGAGATAAGGCTGTATGGTCCAGACAAGATACGCCGTCCCCGGTTTAAAAACGGAACTCCAACGGACATGGCTGGGGTTAAAACCTTAAGACCTGCGTGTTAAATTAACTCATGGAGTAAGTCAGGCTTGGCTCTGCCTTATTTTCGCATCCCTGTTTTGCAGCCGTATCAACTCGTTCGAATTTCAAAAGGAAAAGTCAAAGGAAATGTTGTAACACAGGATTGAATGAAAAAAAGGTGTTGAAGAAATATGTTGGTAAGGTAATTTCTCTAGTATGTACAGGGTCCAACAAATTAGCACTCATGATATCCCCCTCTTATGCAAATTGCGGCACCATGCCGGTTAAGGGTGCGCCGATCCCAATGTAAAGATGAAAGTGATAGAAATAAAGATAAAATAAATGAAGGAGGGGAAACCCAAGAAGCAAAAGAAGATAAAGAGTAAAAGAAATGAAATGAATGTAAAGATAAATAACACCAGATGACAGAATCAACGCCAGGGTCCACCTTGAAATGCATAGAGCCTGGAACTCATTCGTTTCGAACGATAATTTCCGTTTAGAAGAAGTTCCTGGTGCGCTTGACTGGACTAGGGGTTCGCATATGGTTTGCTCGCTCCCGGTTTCGCTCGGTCACAAACTCCCGAGTCTGCGGATGTTCAAGCAACAAGGGGGGGGCGTCCTTGTGGTCGAAATCCGTGTCTGGCGCCTGGCTGGGATATTCGTACCCCGAGGGAGCCTGGAAATGCATCTGCGATGAGGCAAGGGCAGGGTGGTGCTGACTCGACGACTGACGGGAGAAGCTGGGCGGTTGGTGCGTATACTCGTGTTGATGAAGGCGGTTTCTGAACGACCGGAAGGACCAGTTGCTGACGACCGTGACGGTCGAGATCGTAGCCAAGAAAAATAACTGCAAGATGTTGTGTCAGTACTGTCGATCTTCCAGACAGAGAAAGGATGAACGTAACGTACGATTGCTTTCCAGCTGATCGGGTCGATAAAGCTGTTGATGATGATCGCCATCGTATGCGCAGACACCTTGGCGCGTCCCACCTTGGCCGGGTCGCGGTTCATGCAGCGCTCCCAGTTCTCGCACACCGTCTCCAGGGCCGGGAGTCGGTCACCACCGGCACATCGATTGTCGACATAGCTCTTCGCACAGGTAGCCATCTCCGCCAGTATAGTATCCGACACCTCCTCTGCAGCCTGCTCAAACTCCGACCGGATGGCCGACACAAATCCAAAGACCACGTAGACCGCGAGCGAGAACAGCGACAGGTTGACCACCAGCTGCGCCCACCACGACAGAATGCTCGGGACGTGCGGATGCGCCTCGAGCAGCGCAAAGAATTCTGAAAACGACATGCGCGACCCCGCGGGATGTGATTCTGTCGCCGATGCGGACCGCTGCTTCTGCACGTTGACCACCTTGGACTCGCTGCTGCTGGGCCGGTCACTGTCATCGTCACTGTCCTGACCTCGCAGCTGTTGACCCAAGGCCTTGTCCCTCCGCCGTCTTTTCTGCACCCGTCGCGCCAATGCGTTCGAATAGTGGTTGAGTCGGGGGATCTCTCCGCGTCCGGGACTCGGCGCAAAGCGCCCGTACATGCCGAACAGGGAATTCCGATGCGCTCCGGTCTTCGAGGGCGGCTCGGGGGTGTCCTCGTTGTCTGCGTTCTCGGGTGATGACATGTTCTCGGGACCCGATGAAAAGTCCAGGTCGAATTTGCGTGGGGTCATGAAGGCTGATGGGCCGAAGGATGATTTGGGCGTGCCGGGCGGGTTTTGGGCTCGGGGCTGCGAGAAAAGGAAGGGTTGGGAGTTGGGTTCGCGGAGGGCGGGCATGGATTTCTTCTCGGGTGAATCGAATATACTGTGGGGTCCTATTATCGGTGTCAGAATTAGATTCAATGCACACCTTGTGGAGGTTGGGCTATACATACGCTTCTTCTCGTTGTCATGCTGCATGCTCAGTTGATAAAAGGGTGAAGTGACGTCCCCGGGCGCCCTGGACTGCCACTCAAAGTCCATCGGACTCTCCCCTGATCGCTTAGCCATCTTGCGGATGGGAGGACGTGATGGTGTGAGTTATTCCAGGATAAACGAATGACTGGGGAGGATCGACAGGGTGAAATCCTCATGCAAGTCTTGACTTTACTTTCGTTATCTTCGGAGGGCGGAGAGAGATCGACTTTTCCCGCTATACCCGTTTGGGATAGGCGTAAACATTGCCGGCACTGCTGAGGCAACGGGATCAACAATGTCTATGAAGTATATGCTGAGTTGGATAGCTTCATTTTCTAATTGTCGTTACTTTTATATTGCGCGACGTCATGGATCATATGTCTGCATGTCATTGCAGCGGCACGGCTAGGAATGATCCAGCGATTAGATCAGGAGTAATGTTTACCTTGTAAATCACAACCCTTGATCACCTCTCGGGAAATGATTTTCTAGTAATTGCAGATGTAGGTAGAGGAAGAACGAGAAAAAAAAAAAAAAAAAAAAAAAATCATGTAAATGCTCTGGTGTCAAAGTATAAAGTGTGAACACTCACTGCCAATATCAGCTCCTCTTGTCTGACCAAGTACAACACTATCTTTTTATTAAAGAAACAAAAGTTCTCTTATGTTCATTAAAGACTGACGGCAAACAGCTGCAACACTAACAATGTCCAGGTCAAAAGGAAAAATCAAAAGGCAACTATGCTCAGTCTCAACCTAGTACAAAGAATCCAATGCTGAACAGTCTAACACAACTCCACAACGACTCAAAAGGACCAACGGAGCACCAGAAGAAAAGACCAATATACAAGGGGAATAATAAAGACAGTAACAATCTCGCGCGAGCGACCTATAAATCCACACGATCAACCAACTCAAAATCACCATCCACAGCGACACGACGGGCAAGGGACTCATGCTCTGGCATCACCATCTCATACTCCTTAGCGAGCTTCTCCGTCTCCTTGGTCTCAAACTTCTCGATAGCCTTGCTCACAGCATCGGACAAGAGGGTCTGGCCCGACGTGGAGTAAAACGGGTCGACCTCCTTCACCGGCAGTGTCTGCGCCGCCGTCGGTTCGTCGACCTCCTCTCCACTGGAGGAGCCCGAGGACTCGCTGTCGAGAGCCTCATTGATATCGCCACGTAGAGCAAGCTTCGCATTGCTAGCAATCCGGTTCGATTCGGCCTTGCGGTCAAAGCGGAGAGCACGGGTAGAACTGCGGTGGTCAGTACTACTGCATTTCAGGACATCAAGAGAGAGTTCCATACTTCATGAAGTGAGTCCGGGGCACAGCCGGGCGTGCGATGACAAAGCCCTCGGTGGCGCGCGCCCTGCAACTGGCGCTGCGGCCGCCATATGCCCACTTTGCTTTGTGGTCGTGGAATCGCTTGCTTTCCGTGCCTCCGTGACGAAGGTCACTGGCCACCAGGTTGTCAGAAGCCATGATTTGCGAAACGACAGACTACCAAGTCAGAGATGTTGGATAGTAGAGGGGGTTGGGTGTGGTTCGTTATTCTCGTTCGTCGGTGCGGTAATAATATGGGTTTGATACTGAAGGCGTGACCAAGGTTGTTCCTGCCGTTTCCGGTGGGCAACAACGATCTGGGGAAAGGGGGGAGGGAAAGCGTATAAATAAGGACAAACGACGGGGCTGAGTATAAAGTACTGGTTCCACGGTATATACTCTGTCTGAGTCACTGGCGATCCTTTATCAGGAATTCCAGCGCGATCCGCCACTACACTGGTGTTGGAATGTTTGGGTCGCTTTGACCGGAACCGTGAATGAACCGGGTTGATGAATAAAGACGGCCAAATCTAGGACAGAAGCCAATATGACAATAAAGAGAAAGAAAGAAAAGAGGAGGCAAAGGACTGGGACTAGGAGTAGGCAGAGATATCGAGGGTTATATCCACCTCCCCCAGCCGCATGCACTATCCACGAGGTCCGGGCGAAAGAGGCAGGCGCTCCGGATTATGCCATAACTAGCAAGTCATGTCGATGACTGATTCCTAATCCAGTTTCTAACTGGACCTGCGCCTATTCTAGTCGTGGCCCCTTATCCAGTGGTTGTCCCCACGTTCAGGACCCCAGGATCCCTTATCGTGCCCAGCCAGTCCCGAGGTCCGTGGGCGAAACAACACCGCCGTAACTTCTCCTCTTTGGCCCACCGTCTTTCATCTGTGGTTATCTCCTCCGATCTACTCCATCCGGGCACTAACTTGTGAAGTCCGGGGCCCTAGCAAAGCACCTGCATGTATGAGACGCAGCCCCCCTCGGGGGTTCCAGTTCCAGTCAGCCTTCCATGTCTCCTCCATTTGAGTAGTGACTCATCGCGGCATCAGTCCGACGCGGTGGTACTCCTTACTCCTCGGATACCGCCATTTTTATCAATCTAATAACTCAAGCTGTCCTCCCCATCATTACCGCAAGAGGAGCCCGCCTGGATTGAGTCACCTGTGCCACCGCGATGATGCAGAAGCCGCTTATCAGCTGCGGAGTGGTCGCTGATCCCCCTGCTGACCTTGCGCCACGATCATCCGTCATCGCATCAACCAGCATTTTCCTATCATACTGCTGACTGTGTATTTCCTGCCTCTCGAAGGTTCGCAGCGAACGTCTTGTGATTACGTGCTCGTTGCCTTGGAGTCTGGAATGCGAACACGATAAGGGAATGATGTCATATAGATGAGTCAGCAGCTTGCATACATGCCTGTATGCCTGAGGATGCCTGGGATAATTGGGCTATACTACAACATATAGAAGCGACACTCTGCAATCAACACCGTCGAAGAGGAACTGAACGAGAGTTTACGATTATATTATAAGATCTTTGCAAAAACGTTTCTATTACACTGGGAATACTACATGGATCCTGGGCCGTGTTATATATTCCGAAGGGAATCTTCGGATCTGGCAGGCGCATACTAAGGCTACAGGGAAGACTCCAGTAGTCGTAGCTTTATTTTTTCTTGGTAAATTGACGTATGATTTTCTATTGAATACTATTGCTGAATGTTTCAAAACCTGCAGGGTCATATTTTCTTCCCGAGTCATCATTTCCAGCGGGGTCTTCGCGGTATATCATACATCCATGCTCCAACAGTACCGCGAACACTAACGCAGGAAAATGGGGGGCGTGTGTCCACTATACATGTAAACTTGGCAGATGATGGTTAACGGACCTGGCCACATCACCGTCATTTTTAAATTGGCAGGCTCACGCTGATTACAGTTGATACAATTTATATAGCTCCGAAGTGTTCAGACAAGAGAATATAGGGTTTAGATGGTACTCAGGTACACAGTACACGGCTAAGTCTATCAAATTACATTCCGTATGTAGTACCTACAGTCCGTGTTTAACAGGTGGTATATGCATCTTTGAGTGTACCCATCCAGTATGTTCCAAACCGGTCCGTATAAGAAATGATCATAATATTACATCTTGGTGTCCAGCACCCAAATCCAGCCTATTCATCCATCTGCCACTGATAATCCAACGCCTCCAACCTCCCCCTCCGGTTCCTCGCCGCAAACCACTCCTTCTCGAACCCATTACCCCGATCCACTCCATCCCACCGATGCCCCGGTCGAATCTGATAGCGATTGGGCTGAAACGAGCCTTTATATAGTGGCCGGCCAGACGTACTCACACCAGGCCCCTTCGACTTGGTCAGGAACTGCGCCGCGGGATCATTCCACCGCTGCACCTCCCTCAACTCATCATTCATCGTCTCGTCCTCGATCGTCCGCGCCACAGGCATCGCGCGCGCCTCCTCCAGCTTCTGCCGCCTCTCCTCACGCTGCTGCCTCTGGACATCGCCCATCAGCGCCTCCTTCGCCTGTTCCTCTTTGGCCTTTTTCTCCTCCTCCGCCCGCCGCACCTCCGCGCGCTTCATCGCCACGTTGATGATCCGTCCCGACGCGTCACGGTAGATTGTCTCCTGCTGCTGCTCCCCCGCCGCCGCATTCGCATTCTGGAACTTCATCGCATCGAGTTTCTTCTTTCGCTCGTGCGCAGCTACCATAGCCGCTGTATCCGCCGCAGTCTGCAATCCCGCCCGCGCGCCCGACTCCATCCTCACCGCCCCCTCATCCTCCTCCTCCTCCTCATCATCATCATCATCACCGGCCTCCCCCCGTCGCGCTGCATTCTCAGCAACCGCATCCGCAAGAATCGCATCCGCCGCCGCCTGCTCGGCGCTTCCATCCCCCGCCGTGCCAACCGTCTTCCATCCCGATTTCTTCTTGCGGCGGAACTCGGCGCTGCGGGCGGCTGTCACCAACGAGGGACCGTCTTCGTCGTCGTTCGCGAAGGCCGTTGCGGAAGCGGTGCGCAGGTCGGGCGGGTCGTCGTCGGCGATGATGAGGCCTTCTGGGGCGGTTGAAGCTTGCTTCTTCTTGCGCTTCTTTTTGGGGGGTTGTTGGGTGGGTGATGGGTCGGCTGTTAGGTAGTTTTTGGCGAGGTATTCTGCGAGGGAGGATGGCATTTTATTGAATATTCTTTTTGTTTGTTTATTTTATTTCGTTTGATTTTTTTGTTGGTTGCTTGTTTTCCCTGTTGGGACTGTTGGTGTGTTGGTGTTTGGAGATTGATGATACTGGTGTTATCGCTGATTATCGCACGGTCCAGATTCTGGACGACTGCTGCTTTATTAGTCACGTGACTTGTCTCTATGTCACGCACGACATCCCACTGTGAACTGCATTCAGTTACATAAATCTATCATGAAGCTGTGTTGTCAGTGAATTGGCTCACAGAACAGATAACAAAGACTAATCATGCACAGTTATTTCGTTTAACTCAATTCCTGGACAGGATAATCAACAATCATGCGCTAAAACAGGTCATCCTATCAACAGGAGCAGCACAAAAGACAAGATACGGGAGTATATAATTTATATCAGAACTCCTTCACAGACAGACACCTTGATCATACTCCCATAAACACCAGAAATAGGAGTCTCTATCAATCCACAGATACCAGATACATCAAGCTAAGACACGACAAGCGCACGAACCACCGGCTTACCCTCCCGGCGGGGTATCCCATGCTTCAATCCACACCTCAGTCCATCATATACATAAAGAGTCTGATATGAAAGCGTTACAAGATGATGTCAAGTTTATACGCTCTACAAATTTCACTCAGCGACATAAAAATACGCTTAATTATGGGATAGCATCACTGTTCGTCTAGCGGTAGATCCAATGGTGGAGGGCCTAGGAGACCAGCTAATGGTATTACCGAGTTGATCAACAAGCTTAAGACAGACTAAGATCCTTGTTCAGCCGCACTCATTATGGACGTGATCTAGTAAGATTTCTTGTCATGATCTGCTTATACGTACTACACCTCACTATATACATATAAACCCCTCATATCTCTGAAACTATATATCGATCTATATCTACATCCATATAGATAGATAAAGATAGATCAAATGAGCTGGTTCCCACTTACCCGCGACGACGACAACGGCTGGCGCTTCGACATCGTCAGTCTGCTGGCCGTCATCGGTGAATCGACCATCGAGCGCCACGTCCAAGTCATAACAGCATCGCCGTTCGCCTTCTTCCCACGGCTCTCGCCCGCTCCGCAAACAGTGCTCAAAACCGACCGGCCCTCGCGCCTCCCCTCCATCAAAGACGTCGTCATCGTGGGCGTCCACTCCGGCACGTACCTCACCGAGCTGAACTTCTTCGCCGACGTCATCCACGAGATCAACCAGCTGCGGCCGTACGACTTTCGCGTATTCCACATCAAACACCGGCACGCCCCGGCTGTCTCCATCCCCGACAGAAACGACCTCGAAAAACAGCCCAACGAACACGCCGACACCACCACAACGACAGCAACAGCCGAACCCCCCGACGAAGTCATCCACGTGCCCTTCAAGCGCCCCTGCGCGATCGACTTCGTAATCATCGCCTCGGTAATAATTACCGCCGGTCTGTTCGTCTGGGCCGGCAGCATCGGCGACGGGGTCGCCATGATCGCCATCGCAACAATGTCTCTCTCCACCAGCCTCGCCTGCCTCTCCTCCTCCTGGCAACCCGTCCTCTCAGCCCGACCCACCTCGGCCGAGGTACCCAACGGCGACATCGTGATCAGCACGCGCAACCGCGCAATGGTCGTCGTGCACTGCACAGAAGAGATCACGCGCGAGCTATACTGCGGCACCGAGGATTGCCGGTACCGACTCAGCGACAGACCGCACCGGGCGCTGCTCGGGATCAGCACGGTGCTGCTGATGGTGGGCGTGGTGCTGTTCAGCAATTGCCGCTGGATGATGCAGACCGCGATCGGGGTCTCGTACATGATCCTCAATATCCTGTACTGGGCGGTTCCGCTGTTGATGGACCGGCGCGATGTGTGGGACATGAGTCGGTACGTGATCGAGCAGCGGGGGCCGATGTTCCCGCCGTCGCGGAACAAGCCGAGTCTCACACAGACGCTGTGGTATGCGATTCAGGAGACGCGGAGGACGGAGTGGGCGCGGACGAGCAATGTGGCGCCTGTGTCGCAGTGGTGGGATCGGTGGTTGGAGGAGGCGCTGAAGAACTGCCGCGATATTACTTGGGATCCGGTCGAGGCGAAGGATGTGTTGATGGCGATGGCCAAGGTTGAGGAAGAGCAGGCTGAGCAAGAGCAGGCTGGGGCTACAAGGCGGCAGACGGCGCCTGCTAGATCTTAGATAGTCTGATTGATGCTGTCGCTTTCTTTTACTCAGCTTTATTGTCGGTTAGCATTCTTTTTGTATGAATTACTTCTATGTGCATAGCAGAAGACGTCTATAGAAGCCCATACACCAAGATATATACACCATTGCCTGCCTCAGGCAGAAACCATACCATATACGAGCCAACAACACATCCATCAATCCCATCATTCCATCTCCAACAACCACCACAAACATTCAGGTTCTACATAAAAAAAATATAAATAGAAGCGAAAAAGAATGCCCCGCACAGACGAAGCCGAATTTTGGTTCAACGCCGTCTACGAAGCCGTCCAGGAGATCCCTCGGGGCAAAGTGACCTCCTATGGCCACATCGCGCTACTTCTAGGCGAGCGTATGTCTGCATCTCACCCTTCCTTTCCCTTTCAAATTGATTTTTCTAGTATTTCACAAACTCAATAAAGATACAGACGTTGATAATGATGATGATACTAGCAAAACGCCCCCGCCAAGTCGGCATCTGCTTGAAACACCTGCCCCAGCCAGACTCCGATAACCACTTTCATGCGGGGAATGTGCCCTGGCAGAGGGTGGTTAATGCGAAGGGGATGGTGTCGCATCGGTATTTTTTTCTTTCTTCCCTTTTTTTTTTTTTTTTTTTTTTTCTTTTCTTTTCGTTTGTATATGTATAAGTCGTGCTTCAAGTACAATTAATCCAGAGCTAATACCAATGAAAGAGGACCAGGCAGCGCCCAGCGCCAAGCCGACGCCCTGCGCGAAGAAGGCGTCGACGTATCCGAGGATGCGATGGGGGAGTTTTATATTGATCTAGCGAGGTTTGGGTGGTTTCCTTCTATGTTGCCTAGTGAGAGGGAGGAGATGGGTGGGATGGATATGTCTGATCTGGAGGGAGATGAGGTGGATGAGGTGGATGAAGGGGTATAGCTAGATAAGTATATATGGCAAGTGTACTACAAAGTTGACGTATTGACCATCATTCTTAATTCCGTGCTCATCAATCGTATCTACAGTCCCTCGAGAAGGGTCTGCTCTTGACCTAGACACCGCCAGGGATCTGGCAGGATCTGACAGTTACTAGGGCACAAAGCGTGGAAGGGAGAAGGAAAGGGGAGGGTCGGTAACCTCGGTGGTCAGTCTGACAGACGCTCAACCAAGTGCTACCGAGTGGATAGACTCTATGCGGGTAAGGCGGGTAAGGAACGGCAGAAGAGAACAGATCAAACAAGGAGAATAAATGGGGGGCTGCGAACATCGTGTCAAATCATAAACATCCCGGGCCGCCAAAACTGAGCCAAGATCGACGCATACATGTAGTCGACTATCGAGGGTAAATCGAGTATAGAAGGGATTAAAGAGAAGGAGAAAAGGGAGGAAAGGGTAATCATCTTCTCTTCACTTCCATAGCCCACCCGTCGATCCCCTCGCCTCGACTCCCCGGAGCGATCCCCAAATCGATCCCGTCCATTCCGAGCGTGCCCTGCATCCAGTTGTGTGATGCCATCCCGCCGGCATTGGCTCGTCGCTCGGGCGTCACCTCCAGCATCGGGAGGAGGAACTCGCTGATGCGCATGCTCTCCTCCATGGAGAAGTGGTATTTCTCCCGCAGCACGTCCGGCAGCGCCCAGTGCCGGAGTCGGTGGATATTCCGCAGCTCGCCTTTGCGGTTGAAGATCTCTTGCGACCACTTCCCGGACAGGCAGAGCGACCGCGGGAACGGCCCTAGCAGCTCGATGATCTGCGCGATGTGATCGTCGTCTTTGCCATATTTCGTCCCGGATTGTGGATCGAAGAGGTAATCGCCGGTGATGAGTTCGAACGACTTTACATTATTAGCAATCGTCCTAGGACAGTGTGGAGGGGTTTGTGTCAAGCATACCATGCAGGCCATACTCCAGACGTCTGTACTGGCGCCCCACTTGGATCCTAGGATCACTTCGGGCGACCGATACTGTCGTGTTTGGATGTCGTTGGTGAAGTGGTGGCCGACCCAGCAGGCATTCCCCAGGTCGGCGATCTTGACGGAGATGATGTCGAGGTCGGGCTCGTCGGCGGAGCTCTTGGACGAGGATTTGTCTAGCGAAATGCCGGACACCTCCCGCTCCAAAAGGTCACTGTTCCGGTTAGCTCAGATCACCTTCAAGGGGTACTGCCAGACGTACGCCGTCTTCTCTCGCGTTTGTTGTTGCTCATCCTCCTCTTTGACGCCCAACAAGTCCTTCATCGACGTGCCTTCTTGGGGTTGGGCTACAGCGGTCAGCGCGTCTGTATCCCGGACGGGATAGGACTCCGGGCACTCACCAGACTCGTTCACCATCTGACTGAGACTGCTGTGGGAATTCTGCGAGCTGTGTTTGAAATCGAAACTGGTGTTGAGCGGGCTGGGCAACGGCTGCGAGCCCGTGATCAACGTCCGACGACGCCGTCTCCCGTTGCGATTATCCTCCTTGTGTTCCTTCTTCGTCTGCTCCTTCACATAGGTCTTGACGATCTGCTCGACATCCCCAATCTCGATCAGGACGTTCTCCGGCTTCAGGTCCGTGTGGATGATGCCGCATTCCCGATGCAGGTAGTCCAAGCCAAGAAGCACCTGTTTCGTGATCTGCTTCACCAGAGGCATCGGGATGCCACGGTGGTTCCATCGCTTGATCAAGCCCAGCAAATTCTCCCCCAAGACCTCAAATACCATGCAGACGTGGACCCCATTGGGACCCTTGTGTTCGAAGGAATCGAGGAGGCTGACGACATGTTTGCGACCGGGGTGAGAGGGCTTCGCTTGGACGATGCGGTTGAGGAGTTTGATCTCGTCGATGGCGGTTTCGGTGTAGTGCGCAGCGGATCGGACAACCTTGAGGGCGACGTGTTTCCCCGTGGTGGTATCGCGGGACAACCAGACGGTCGAGAAATGACCCCACCCCAGTTTGCGCACGACGATATAGCGACCGTTATTGTACGTCTCCCCGATCTGAACGGGATGGTAACCGCCCTTGCAATAATCCTCCGAGTCCTCTTCTTCGGCGGTCGTCTCGATCTCATCCCCGGAGGATGAGGCGGAAGGCGAGCGCGACGGCGGGACACCGTATCCGGGAGCTCTGCCGCCACCCATGGCGGTTAGAAAATTGCACGAGTTGTTTTGAGAATAGCGGGATGACAAGAGAAGGGGGGATGGAATTTCAGAGGGGTCGCAGAAATTAGGGGCGAAAAATTCAACCGATGAAAAACAAAAAATCAAAAGCTAGGGAAGGATCAAAAGAAAAGAAAAGAGAAGAAGATCAAGCATACCCCTCGCTGGTGTCTGTCTGACCGACAACGGATGAAGCGCCGTCGTTGGTGACGATCGGCTTCAGATCGGTTCCCTTTCTTCGCTTCTTACCGCCATTATTATTGCCATTGGCAGCCGACGCTGCAACGCTTGCCATCTGCTTGCCCTTATTCAACACCGCTTTGGTAATATCCACCCCGTCCATGACAGCCGATCGCAAAGAGTCAAAAGGAGAAAAGGAGAAAAGGGAAATATCACGAGAGTGGCGAAGATGGAGGGGGAATCAGGGGAAATTCCAGTGGAGACAGGGAAGGACAACGACAGTCCGTATGGTTCAGAAAAGTTGATCGGTCAGAGAAGTTGAAGAAAGCGAACCTCGAAAGTAAAATGAACGAGGAGAAGTTGAAAGGAAGTGATCGAGAGATCGAGAGATCGAGAGAGATCGAGTTGAGACTTTGAGAGGCAAATGCGGCGGCTGGGTGTGTGCCTGAGGTTGGGTTGGCTTTTGACCGCGGAGGAGGGGGTTGGCGCCCGCACGTCTGGACTACAGATAAAGACACTTGAATTGTACGGAGTATGTAGTAGGAATATTGTTAGACAGAAGAATAAAAGAAAAGGAACAACTAGAAAGAATCAAGAGTATAGAAAGAATCGAGAGTATAGAATAGAGTATAGATGACGCAAACGATATGGAAAGCAAGTCTATCCGGAATGTTGTCGCAGTCCCTGGTTCAAAAGAATGGACCCCAGGAGATCGACAGAGAATGTTCCGCGAGCAGGACACTCCCATGAGGATTCGATGAGGAGACGATCGGGAGATGACTGGCCACTGACCACGGTTTGATGTGGCGAATCATGAATGGATGGGTCCATCAATCCCACATTGCCATCAATCAGGATGTCAAGAGGTCAAAATCAGAGGGAGAGGGTCTCTGGAATCGGGCAGAACCGCGTTGACAGCACTTTTGTCTGAACAAACGTCGAATACTTTACTCCGTACTCTGTAGGTTGATGGATAGAGGGTAGAAAGACCGCATCGTTCACTATCTATCGGTATAGATCTATGTAACGAAGAGGAGATGGTGACGATACCTGGGGTTCCATCCGCCCCATCCAGACTTCCATGATTCATGGACCAGGGCAACCTTTTGTTTCTTCTAACATTTTTTTCTTCTCTCTTCATTTATTTTTATTTTTGTATTTTTAGGAGGGTTGGAATTTAATCCCACCGAGAGGAAGATTCAATTTATTAAAAAGGGGACAGATTAATGGTATATATAGCCACATCTCCAATCTCTGGGTCCCCATACTGGTGCCTTGGGTCAATGCCCATCGCAGTCTAGACTAGACTAGACAAACCCGTCAGGAATCTCTTCTCCCGCTCAAAACCGATTGAGTTGTTCAGCATTTTCCCATTCCTCCTGCACTGTGGAATGTAGGAATGAACCCCACCCCCACGTGATGGATCGGTGGTCTGACTGAGATCGGATCGGATCGTCTTCCTATTTACTCCGGAGCAAAAACCCAGATGTTGTGGGCGAAAAGAGGCACATGAGAATACTACTCCATACATACTGCCATTTTCTGTCCGTTCTATTTGAGGAGATTCTTCCCAGCTGTTTATTTGTTGATGTGGACCTGAGAATCAGTGTGGCGACGGATGGAGTATAGCTGCCCCATCCAGGTTTAGTCGGTGTGGGTTATCCAATTTTCAAATGCCATCATGGATGTCTTTAAAAATCATGACTTTCTTCTACGGAGTATTTACAATTGAATGCCATGGGGTAGAGTAGTACTTTTTTGGACCGTCGATATGGTCCTGCTTAGTTGCGAGGAAGACACCATTTAAATATAAATATCCCATATCGTTATGCTAACCATTCACAATCATTCCAATCTTCAAAACTTCCAACTTCTCTCAATCTTGTAGTTTCAATTCTTACAATCGAATAATACACACAGCTATACACATCAAGTTATGTGGCCAATTTTAAGTCTCAAGATATGTCAACAAAATTGCGCAGTCGGGAGGCTGTGCAGGCCCCATTATATGTGGGACGGCATCCGCGTGGGCGCCATGCACCAATAATGTCAGCTTGGGCACATACAGGGACGCCATACTACTCCCGTCCAAGCATTCTCTACATTTGTAGAAAGTAAATCTCAGCCTGATTTTATCCCATTTGATCTCATTACTGGGGTAAGTGCCCAGCGGGGTAACCTACTCGAAAAGCCCTCCATCAAGCTTTTCATACCTACCTATCAATGGTCCCACTGGCAGTTATGCTAGCGAGTAGCTTATCCCCCACTCGAACGCCCCAGATGATGTGGAAAGATATCCGAGATATACTCCTAGGTTGTCTGGAGATGTATCTTGTGACGCTGGGCGTTGCGTCATGGCCGCCCTAAGCGAGACTCGCAGATCGTTGATCTGTTTTTACCAGACCGTCAAAATGGGAATCAATCCTGCTGTGATTTTCGATAGGTATCGATCTTGATTGCTGGTTGGGGCATGGGGAGTGGGTGACGTGGGGGACAGTGCATGATTTGATTGCACGGACTGTAAGGAGGTCCGGTAGGTACTTCCTTCGTACCTTGGTCGACTATGCCACTTTCTCAGTCAAATCCTTGAAACCAACAGCGGAGGACTGAGAACCCGAACTGATGAATGGGTTTGGTCTGCTGGGACTTCGACCACGGTGGGAAGTGGAAAGGTTCACCGGTTGCCACATCTTGAACAATGCGATTCATGATATGGGTTCAGCCTCGTACTCTCTAGCCTAACAAGACTCCAGCCAACGAGTAACAACAGTATCCCACCCTTGAGTCAGGGAAATGACAAATGGGACGATCTCCCAGGTTGACTTGTTCTTCAGTGGCCATGGGCAAAGGAGCATAAGCATTAGTTCGCACTCCTAGTGGGATTGGCGATGACTAACCCCGTTGACTCTAACTAACTACTGAGTAGGGCCCAAGCGTACCCCTCTTGCCCCCCGTACTATAATATGATTAATATCATAATAACTTTGCCATCCCTTGCCGAAGTGCAAATTTCATTCAATATCGTCTTCCCTTTCTTTGACAGCCCAGATTAACCTCTTCCCTCCCCTCTTATTAACTAGCTTTTTTTCCCACCACAAACTGGTGGGAAGTTTTTGTTTCTTTTGGTCTCTTTTCTTTGGATTTTTTTTCGTCCTAATCTATTCATCGATCTATTTTTCTCGGTGATATTGCTATTGAATTGAACAATTCCATTGTTCTCATCCTCCACCCTCCCCCGATATAATCGATCATCACCATTCGCATCCCCGTGATATTTGACAGATTCTACCAAACTGTAACACCATGCTTTGAGCCAACATCGTTTTGCCATGGAACCTGAAGGACCGCTCCATAATGGGGCCCACCTCGCCATGGCCGTTTTCGTGGGCGTCGCGTGGTACAACGTGGTCGAACTCGTGAACCTGATCTTCCTCACCTTCAAGCGATACAATGGAATGTACTTCTGGAGCATGCTGATTTCCTCTTTGGGCGTCTGTCCCTACTCGATCGGCTATCTCATGAAATTCTTCAAACTGACCGACGCCGCCTGGTTGCCTGTCACCCTGCTGACCATCGGGTGGTGGACGATGGTGACCGGCCAGTCCTTCGTGCTCTACTCCCGCCTCCACTTGATCCTCCAAAATGCGCGACTGCTGCGCATCCTGCGCAACATGATCATCGTCAACGCCTTTCTGTTCCACGTGCCGACCACCGTCCTCACCTTCCTAGACAACCTCCGCCCCTCCGGAGCGTCGAAAAAGGGGTACGAGGACATGGAGAAGATCCAACTGACCGGGTTCTGCATCCAGGAAGTCATCCTGTCCGGCATCTACATGTGGGAGACGAATCGCATGATGCAGCACAATCCCGACCACGTCAATCGCAAGACCATCCGCCAGCTGTTCGCCGTCAACCTGCTCTGTATCCTCATGGATATCGCCCTGATGGTCATCGAATTCATGGGCTTATACTCATACCAGACCACCCTCAAAGCTACCCTATACAGTATCAAATTGAAGTTGGAAATTGCCGTGCTAGGTCGGCTGGTCAGGCTGGCCCACCAGCACGTCTGGCGCTCGCAATTCAACGGTGGCACCGGCCGTTACCCTTCCTTTGTCGATGCAACCAAACTCACCTCCCCTTTCGGCCAATCCAACCCGCTGCCGCCTCACCCGCTGTCGCCAGCCCCTTTTTCGGAAAGCTCCGGCTCCAAACCGCGCCAGACGCCGATCGAGGATCTTGATGTCGATGCCATGCGATGATGATTCGATAGCTCAAGAGGTTTCTATCTACTACGGCGAGACAGCCGTTCACGAAGGGTTCTCCCCACTTACACCAGAGTCGAACAACCAACGACCATGCGGAGACCCATCCCACCGCCCTCGCCTCGAAATCGCTGGATGGCGCACCCACGCACAAACCGATCGGCATTAATTGATTTTCGCCCGACAGTCGCCTTCAGCTGAATAATCGAACTGCATACGCTCTCGGAGGTATCCATCTGGAGACTTGGAACAAAGCTCCTAGGTTCCGACAAGAGCCTTAATTTGAGTCGCCTGTACATAATAACTTCACGATATACGAATACCACGATAGACTTTGCATATACCACTACCATAGGCGAGACACCCCACCGTCATATATCATACCAACACGTCCACAATCTGCGATCGCCCTCGTGCGCCTACTCCGCTTCCTCCATTTCCACCCAGTCACCTTCGTCCAACCATCCAATCATCCATCCCAAGTGATCCGAAAAGTCAACAGCAGCGAACAACGTGAGACTGACGTCGTGGGGAGAACAGATGGTGGAATCATCCTGAAAGCTGAGCCTGGGTAGTCAGGCTGTCCTGATCGGAAATACACGGCCGAAGCGGCCCACGTGCCAGTCAAGCAATACTGCCGACTCGGCAGTGCCATGGTCAATATATCAATATACATAGTAATAGGTGCATACTTCTACTCAGGTGGCATTTGCTCTTGTGGCACATGCTGTATATATACACTCTGCCGACGTCGACCCTGGCCGGACCATCGACCGGTGATATAGACTAGATCTATCTATGGAGAGTAATGGAAAGTGAACCAACACTACACTACTTGCCTAGGTAATAACCGAAGTAGGTCTAGACACCTTAAGTTTGGAGTCCTGCATGTGTTTAGCTCCGTATGTATGTGCATGAGTCTCCACCGGTATCCACAGAAGAGCAGCCCTACCAACACCATCACCACCGCGTCAGCTTGACAGCTACCTACCTACCTACCTACCTAGATAGTTATATACTTCATGACAGTTTTGTATAACACACCCAGTTGCTTTCGGCCTTGATAAATAGATACACACACCCCATGGTGCCCACAAACGGGAGTAAATATAGACTAAACTTTTCGTTCCAGCTGCAGCTGCATTGCGAATCAAGCTGGACGGACGGATATGGGGCGTCTGGCTGTCTAGATACTCATCAACTTGGCTTGACTTTACTTTGTGAAAGAGGATGGGATGGGCCTTGTTGGAAAATTGGCGTTTGTGTTGTGTTTTCCTTCATGGCACTGCATAGTGGGTCGTTTGGTTACTTAATACTGAACTACCTACCTACCTGTTTAGATAGTTACCAAGTAGACATAGTCATTTAGCTACATCCTACGAACAAACATACCTATTTACCTTCATTATTTTATATGAAGGCACTTGGCAAATAGATACCTACCTAGCCCTCGATTGCACACTTACCCAGGTCATAATCATTGAAACCATCGCCACAATCATCGACCGGGCGTACTACATCTCCACACCGGGACTACGACCGCAGCGCACAACGCGACGGGTACCTATGAAGTGCGTGTCTGGGCCTCAACGTCAATCGACTGGGTGACCGGTTGCCAGTCGGAATGGACCACAACCGTATGTCACTTATCACTTAACACACCACTTTTGTTTTGTGCTCTATCCGGCGATGCCCTGAACGCCCCCTGGCCAGCGGCGAGCGTATTCAGGCAATTAATTAGTTTGAGGGATGGTGTTGTGACTGTCCGGGAGACAGGTTGAGTCAGGGGAGGCGCTAGGCGGAAGTGGCTGGCTGACTGGCTGGCTGGCTCATTGCTTTGCTTGTTGCTGCGTTTCTGGTTTCGGAGTCTTTGTCGAGGATGGGTGATCTAGTTCCCTTGCGAGGGGCGGCGTCTCATTGAATGTGGGTAGATAGGTGGGGAGCGTATCAGGTTGAGGAAGCGGCGCGGCGGATTATCAGGTGAGGAGGATGCTGCTGTGCATTGTGTTTTGGCAAGTTTGGCGTTGTTCCTGTGCTGCTATTGATGGTGTCGTTGGATTCGGTCGTGGTGACTTGTAGGAAGGATAGGTCCATTCCTTTTTCTTCTCCTTTCTATACCTTCTCCTTTGGAAGAAGAGAGTAATGGACTTGAAGTATTCGTGACCGGTCTTTACAGTTCAAGGCATATCAGAATCTATGCCGTCTGGAACCGTCCGATACACAGCAAGTCCATCACCATCAGTCCACTGCAGAGCCCTCGGGAATGAATTCCGCTGTGACAGGTGTTCAGTAGTACCTGTCATGGTCGTAGAATCCAGCGCCGAATCAACAGTCCACGCAAAGCAAGGGGCATACCACGGGGCAAGGATATTATTGAAAAAGTGTTTAATAAGAAAGAAACAAGAGCAAGGAATGGTTCGAGAACGGATCTCACAAGTAGGATATATAGGTGGGCGGGGAAATGACCTAATGAAGGGAGCAGGAGGTGATAAGGCTGGCTGGGCTGATCCATATAAAGTATATCGAAGGGACGTTTCCAGTGGTCGATAACGGTCTAGCCCTTGCTTCATGTCTATCCCAGGTGGGAAATTCCGTTCATCGTCAGAGACAACGGATGGATCTATCCCCGGATCCAATAGATTGGATCAGAGTAATCGATTGTATTGTATGATTTAGGGGACCGATGGAGTAAGATTCCTGTGACACCCCAGCTATGCACGATGAGAAATAAGAAGTCTCAGACGGGGCGGCAGAGCGGCAGAGCGGCAGAGGCGGGCTGGATCGGGTTTGCCGGGATGCATACCTGCATGGATCCATGCAGATAGATAGATGCATAACTAACTCTCCCTTGTTTTGTCCCACCACAAAGAAAAAAAAACTTCTTCTGCATGCATCTGGAATGAAGTGGCGCTGGGCGCAAAGGGCAACATTGCCGAGGGGGTGGAATGCACTGGATTCATTTTAGAAACATGGTTGCATTCCGTTATTATTTCTAATATTGTATCTATTTTTATTCTATTATTCTTCTGTTAATTATTCTGATTGGTGTTGGTGTTTGAATTTTTGACTTGGCTGCCTGCGTAGTGAGGCTGCAAGGCATTGGATGGTTTCGATCGCGGATTGCCTGGTTGGGCTGGATGCGATTTTCCTCTAAGACACGGGTGGTGAGAACTATGCCAAGATTTCACGAATAGAGATGCCTAACTCTAGTGTCCTGTATCAAACCCTTTTTTGAAGTATGAGCTGTGAACAATGTTATGTCTCTCCCATTAGTAAGTTATGTACGGAGTACTATCAGGTTGCATAGGTACTGGAGTAGACTAGATGTATGGAGTAGTAGGACAGGACTATGGTGAACTGATCTTGGCATGATATTTTGATAGAATATTATATCTTGCCAAAATATTATTATGGTCTCGAAAAGTGAATCTCTTCTGAGACATTGTATTAACACCAGTGGAACTGTCAATAAGGTGATTGACAGTCAAGGTGGGATATTAGACCACGGCCCACGGGCCCTGGCCATACACGGGATCTACAGAACAAGATAGCCGGATCATCAATAGTACACCGTATATTATACTCACCCGTGCTCAAGCAACCTCATGCTGCTTACGAGTCAGTCAGCCTTACCACCGTACATGCTATTCTCTGAGACACAACGTGACGGTGGCTCAGGCAGCCAGGGGTAGCTATGATACACCACATAGTAGATACTCGAACAGCACACGCCCCCAGGAAAGCACGCAATTGGCTTGACGTGTGGAATCGGTTACTGTCGTCATCCTGGATCTGGCGTCTCGATCTCCACGTAGGAACCGGTTTACATTCGGGACTTCTGAAGGGCCGTCGGAGAGAAATCATATTAAGAGGGCTATATCATCCTTCAATGACTTGAAGAGCATGTACTCCAGGCTTCACAATGGCTTCTGCCTCGCAATGACTTGTGGATGTGATCGTGGATGATGGAGCTCTTCTTATCGCTTATCTCTTATCTACATGCGTCAATCCAATGATGTTCAACTGTCAGATTGATGATCCCAAAGGGTCTATGAGTGATGTTAAATCTGCCACGCTATCTGATTCCCTGCATAGTGGAAACCCCTATCCTGTTCTCTTATCGCTATATACCACCGTCTCCGATCCCTTGTTGGTCGGCAAGCCAGGCCTTCGGGCCGATTTGCACGGTTTATTTTGAGACACCGGTGTGCAGGTCACTGCTCAGCCTGCCCCTGAGGCGGCTACCTCTCATGTTATAAAGACTCGTCAAGTCATGATCGTTCTGACAGCTCCAGTCGTTTCATCTACAGTATTCTATACTCTTGCCCTCACCCTCTATCTCCTTCCACTAACTTCCATCTGCCAAACTGACTGACATCATTTCTTCTTCACCGACCTAACGAGCTGTAACTACTTACAGTTAGTCAACTCGCACACGCCGGTGCGCAACCAAGGACGACCAACTGAAACATCGACAATTGGGCAGAACCGCTGACTTGTCTACCTTATACGTTCCCACAAAACATCTCGTTTAGTGACGCACATTCGGCCAATCCCCGCTCTCCAGCAGAAAAAGAAAGAAAAAAAAAAAAAAAAGAGCCGAAACCATTTCATCATGCCCATGCTTAGCCAAAGCCAAACCCCATCGGGGCCTTGGCTTGCCTTAGGCCAGACCTGCGTGCGGGTCGGCATTCCAGAAGCGTGGATGAGGTCCCCAGCCGAAAAATCCCAGCAGCCAATGGTAATCTGCAGAGACCGGCAAGCCAAGGCGCCGGCTGCGAAACATCTTCGGCTTCTCGACCTGTGGCCGACTTCCGTCATCGTTCGGCCCGGTTTTCACGGGGCGTCTTGACTCGGCTTGGGCTCCGAAGTTTCTCCATTTCGAAGCCGTCCGTCGCCGGCCGTCGCCGACCGTCGCCGTCATCGTTGCCCGTTGCCGTTGGCCTTTGGCCGTTTGATCCTCAGGCAAGTAAACCACTCCGTAGGTGGATTACCATTCCCACTTTCCAGATTGGCGCTTTGGTTTCACCGCTCAGGCGTCTTTACTGCTTACGGGGCGCACACCATTACGTCGTTTCTGACTTTTCTGCTTACGGTGCGTGAGGGTTTTTGTGCATGGACGATCTCGGACATGTTTCGGATTTCCGATCCACCTGAAGTCCAGTCCGGGCAATACTCCCACAGGCATCAACCGCACGGACGATGGTGCTCGCGACGGTGGTAGTGGCAATGGCCATGTCTACCCCGCTGGAACGCTGACGTCGGATCATGGTGTTTCTAGATGACGTTTTTCTTTTGTCAATGCTGAGGCAAAAAAAACCCCCGCCACGAGACACCAAGTGGCGTGGTCTACTGTCAGATGGCGATGGGACATCATTGTGCAGATGGATCTCTATCTGTGTGGGCGGGAAGGTTTGGCTAAGATTTCTTGCTGCCCGATCTGATTGGCTGTGGTTATTCCATCAAAAAGGCGAGAAAAAGAAAAATAATTGACACAGGGGAAAAAAAAGGCCTCATGCTTGCGACAGCACGAACCAAGGCTAGATCTACTCGAGGTAGATGAAGCCGACCCAGCAAGTTCACGCGGTGCTGTCTATTATTCGCTTCAGAGGCATCCGCTTAATCCGACAGACCCTCTATAGTATACAGGTAGGTACGTCTCTTCTCCCCTCTGACAGGAGGAGATTAAGATGACCCCATGTGAAAGATAGGTTAAAGGCTTCAAAGAAAAAAAAGGAAAAAAAAAGAAAGAAAGAAAAAGAAAACCTGGCCTGACCCAGCGGTAGACCGCCAATCATCAGGGCATCGTGCGCGTTCGGTGGTCCAGGTGGAGCCAGGCAGGCACCGGACGGACAAATCATTGGCCACGATGGTACAGTTTTTCGGTGGCCATGTTGCGTTGCGCGACTCCACCGGGATCTCCAGCGCCGTCTGAATCCGGAAACCGGTTTCTCCACCGCTATCCACTGGGTGGCTCTGTACCAAGAAGGCTTGTCAAAGTCTTGTTCGCACACCAAGAGATGCCATCCCTGAGCTTGTCCTCTGATCTTCCATGACTTTCGCTTGGCGAGAGTGTCTGATTGGAGGGAAGAGGGCTAAGAGATTTTAGATGAAAGATCAAGCAAACCAAGAAGGATTGGCTGACGTAGTTTTTTGGGACTTCATCTTTTGATATCGGTGGTACAGTCCTTGGCAGGGACCCATGATGCCTGGCCAGGCTGGCGGTCTACTCCGGAGTATATTGTTTCTTTTCTGCTGTTTAATGATTAATATTATTTACCATAATTTCCTAGGCTTCCATAATACGTGACACATGACTAGCGCAGCTAGATTGACGGGCATTATCTAGATTGTCTTAGTGTCAGTGTCGGTGGACCAGGGGGGTGGCACTGTTCAGTGTTCATCGTTATTCGCACAAGAGGGGGAGCAACAAAAAAAAACCTGCTAGAGTAGACTAACCACTGTCCTGACCACTCGCTCCCAAGCCATAGATGATCTTTTGCTCGTTGTTGGTTCACTGCCTAGATAGGCACTACCTCCTACGTAGTAAGATAATACCCATCCACTGTGTTGCGTGGATTATCGGGCGCCAACGAATATCACTTATTGGTGCTTGATTTACGATATTTTTTATCGCTCGTCTGACAACCTCTGGTACAGGAAGGATTGGAAGGAATGGATCCACAGAAGGAGAGAAGAAGAAAGATTCATAAAGTCAAATACCAGATGAATAAAAAGTATAAAAATATAATAATCGGACAAAACAAACAAACAAACAAAAACAAAAACAAAAAAAAAGAAAAAGAAAAAGAAAAAAGAAAAAAAGTCAAAAGAAAGATCAGGAGAGACAAATGGCCGGAGCGACTCTAGCGGTGGAGAATCATCCACGCCTCTTTGGACCTCCATCTCCATCGTCGAATCACCAGCCATGCAACCATCTGGCACACCACCACTGACCCAGCATAACTTATCCAAATCTCAATCCCATCCAATATGATTTAAACTGGATCGATATCGATGTGGACAGGTCATGGTTGGACCCAGAATATACAGAACTAGCTTTGCCAATTATGACGCTGGGTTGCGGTCGGGGACTACACAGTACGTTCGCATACTCTGTACTCATCCACGATACCGGTCCCTCTCCTCGCCGTACTGGACAGGTACCTGTGCGGGAACGGCTTCCCGAAAGGGCTGGCCGAGTCGCAACCCGCTTTCCCTCAACGTTACCTACGTGGTAGGTCCCCTAGTCTACAATACAACTCGAAAACGACAACCATAGAATGAAAACAAAACAATTACAAAAAATGGGAAATAGATTCAAAAATACATGCATTTATGAGGGAATGCAAAAGGTCACACAATATCGAAAACAAAAATGAAACGAAAATGACGACGAGGTTGGAGGAATTTCCTAGGTACCGGAGATTTCGAACCCAGGGATTTCAACCCGCATTCATATATTGTGGAATAACAGGGGTGGGAAATTAGTCTTCCTCTATCCCTGGAACATATGGAGAAAAAGGATACGGAGAAACAAGACCTGGGGATCAGACCAAGAGAGACGCTGACTGACCTCTCTCTCTCTCCTTACCCCGTGGAAACCACCCCTCCTCGCTTGAGTTGCCTCCACGATGGAATGAATGGTAGGTGGAGTTCACCCTCTGGGGCCAGGCTCAAGTTCCACGTTGTCGGCAAGAGCCAACGATCTTTCACATTCATACACCAATGCTTATGGAATATGCCAGTCGGCTGACACCCCTCGAGGAATGAGAGTGCCTGACGGGAACAGCGGAGTGGAACTCGGCTCGCAGTGTGCCTCGGTGGTGGTTGAGGAGGAGGAAAAAAAGGTAATAATCATGGGAATTAGCAATTACAATAAGCCATGCAGGGGCGCTTTGAGAGGCCGAGCGCATCAAAGCTGGTCGAGAGAGTCCATACTCGCCCAATGATGACTTTCAGCATAACCCTTGCTGCGGGTCTCCCCTTTTTATCTTCCGCCATTTTTTTTTTAAAAAAAAAAAATAATAATAATAATAATAAATAAAATAACAATAATTGATAATCTGTAGTGAATATTACTTGTCCTCCGCAGACCTGTGTGATGTCATTCTCAAAATGATCCACATCGCAGTGGGTCTGACGAACCGAGCCAAAGAAATGCTTAACTCAGCGTTATTGATGCATCCGGTGGCCGGCCCCACAAAACCAAACAATGGTACGGTTAACTATGAGAAGTTCTCTGTTGGAAATTGGTGGAGTGGCAGCATGGGGTGTTTTTTTGGAGATTTGTTCGAAAAGGATGGTCACCCCGATTGCCCTATCCATGTCAGGTGGGTGTTTATGCCCATAAGAGGTCGAAGTACTAATTACCCCCCTTTCCCACCCCCGACTTTCAGTCTCCGCGTTGGATCTTTTTTTCTTCTGTCTTCCCCCTTTGTCCTGTTCTTTGCTTTGGTTGTTTGAGACAAGCCTCAAAGAATAAAGGAAGCATAGGGTCCTCACCTCCAGCCAACGACCCTGATCGACGCCTTGTTGACCAAGTCCTCTTTCCTTTGAACACACACCATGGCTCCCAACTTTGCTGGCCTGAGAGGTCGCCCTCTGGGGTTGACGATCTCGACCGTGGCGACCATGGGTTTCTTGCTCTTCGGTTATGACCGTAAGTGGACTAGTCCCTAGCAGGAGGGAAACGCTCATTGCTAACCTCGCCCGCGCAGAGGGTGTCATGTCCGGTATCATCAGTGACAAAGCGTTCAACGATGTCTTCACAGCCACCAGAGGCGACATGGTCATGCAAGCCTTGGTGACGGCCGTGTACGAATTGGGATGTCTGGCGGGTGCCATGTTCGCCCTCTTCTTCGGTGACTCGACTGGTCGTCGCTGGATGATCTTCTCCGGCGCCATCGTCATGATCATCGGTGTGGTTATCCAGGTCACCTCGTTCGTTGACCACATCCCCCTGCTGCAGTTCTTCATCGGTCGTGTCATTACTGGTATCGGTAACGGCATGAACACCTCGACTATCCCCACCTACCAGGCCGAGTGCTCCAAGACCAGCAACCGTGGTTTGCTGATCTGTATCGAGGGTGGTGTCATTGCCATCGGTACCATGATCGCCTACTGGATTGACTTCGGTGCTCATTATGGCCCGCCCGACCTGGTCTGGCGTTTCCCCATCGCCTTCCAGGTGGTCTTCGGTATCATCATCATCGTCGGAATGTTCTTCCTGCCGGATTCCCCTCGCTTCCTGATCTCCAAGGGTCGCGTTGAGGAGGGTGAGTACGTGCTGGCTGCCCTGGGCGGTTATGAGGTCAACGACCACGAGACCCAGGTGCAGAAGAACCTCGTCATTGACTCCCTCAAGGCGTATGTCTCAATTCCTTTCTTCCAGCATCAAAACAACGTGACTAACGATGCAACAGTTCCGGTGCCGGCGACAAGACCCGCTACCGCGACCTCTGCACCGGTGGTCGCTCTCAGCACTTCCGCCGCATGCTTGTCGGTTCCTCGTCCCAGATCTTCCAGCAGTTGTCTGGTTGCAACGCTGTCATCTATTACCTGCCCGTCCTGCTCAAGAGCTCCCTGCACCAGACCAACGACGAGGCTCTGCTCATTGGTGGTATCAACATGATTGTGTACGCCGTCTTCGCTACCTTCTCGTGGTTCTTCATTGAGAGGATCGGTCGCCGCAAGCTGTTCCTGGGTGGCTCGTACCTGCAGACCATCGCCATGATCATCACCTTCGCCTGTCTGATCCCCGACGACCCGCAGATCTCCAAGGGTGCCGTGTTCGGTCTCTTCCTCTACATGGCCACCTTCGGTGCCACCTGGCTGCCTCTGCCCTGGTTGTACCCTGCTGAGCTCTCGCCCATCAAGACCCGTGCCAAGGCCAACGCTGTGTCCACCTGCTCCAACTGGCTGTTCAACTTCACGGTCGTCATGTTCACGCCTCCCATGGTCGGCGGTGCTGGCTGGGGTACTTACCTGTTCTTCGCCATCCTGAACGCCCTGTTCATCCCCGTGATCTGGTTCTTCTACCCCGAGACCGCCAACCGCAGTCTGGAGGAGATCGATATCATCTTCGCCAAGGGTTTCACCGAGAACATCAGCTACGTCAAGGCGTCGCACGACCTGCCCAAGCTCTCCGACGAGGAGGTTGAGCAGAAGGCCGCCGAGTACGGCTTCGGTACCGACGCCCCCGCTGAGGCGGAGAAGGGCCAAGCTACCGAATTCTCTCCCGAGGGAAGCCACAAGGAGAACTCCGAATAAATCGATCAAACAAAACACTTCAAAAACAGATCGTGAGCAGTTTTGCACCAGGTGATTGGGTTGTGAGAACGTGGGAGTCCAGACTGGCTGAAACAATGCTGAGTGTCTGGGTTTCCCTTTCGGTGGCTTGTACAGGACGACGACTTTCTTTCCGTACATTATCCTTTTTTTAACTCCTATCCCTGTCACTCTTCCTTCTTTGCGCCTGGATTTTTTTGTTGGTGTCCTTTGCCATTCGATTAGTTTCAGATCGGCCCGAATCTGGTGCAATCTGCCGGATATATTCCCCTTTTGTGATTTTTTTTTCTTTCTTTTTTCCTTTTTTTTTCTTTCTTATTCCCATTTCCTTGGATCTTATGTCTTTTCTTTTTATCTTTTTGATCTTTATGCGACTACCCCTGAATCTGGTCCGTGGATCGGATATTGAACTTGCCCAGCGGCAAGAGCTTGTATGCTTATGATGGCTGTGTTTTGGAAGAACGGCCGGTACCATTAGATAGACCAAGAGTCTTGATCACCTTCATTGTTCATCGATCGTAGCTTGTAACTGTATCTTGAAGCCTCTCAAGTAGTACTTGGAAGTGACTCCACCGATCTCATGCACGGCATCGTGTTGAAGTGGGTCATCCAAGGGATCGTCCTCTGGGGCGCGGTATGGGATGGGGACATCAGCGATAGCGGTGATGTCACCCGTTCACCCATCACGACAACACGGGGAATTTGGCGTGTTCCTCTACCCCGGTGGACTGTGGCTGAGCCGCCACTACACCACCCACGTCCACTGTGAGGAATCCGGTCCTACCATCTCGTCGCTTCTTTTTGGTCGTCCAGCGGACTTTTAGGAAATCAAAGACCGTGCGGCAGTTGTTGTCGCCTAGTTGACGAAACTCTTGTCCGGCCGAGGGATAGATAGACGAACCAGCGTGGATCAATCAGATCCGATGTGAATTGCATTCCCGTGCGGGGGAGCGCCACCAGATTCACCCGCTGGTGGGGATGTAAGGGACACTCGATCCATCCATCTCTATCATTCTTCTTGTCTCTGGGTTTTGGAATCGTTGTCAGCGTCTGTGGCTCAGACTGCGAATAAGACAACGGTCAGGACAATAAGAAAAACGACAAGAACAAAGCATCGACACAAGAAAGAAGAGAACAGGCTAACTGGATACGGACGATCGGCTGATCTGATCGATCCGAGGCTGCCTGGGGCACTTCATTCATCTTCTACTATTAAGAAAGATCCTGCTCTATCTTCATTTCTCACTTCGTCTTCAACTTCTCCTGTCCTTTCTGGGGCCTTTTTTGGAAAGACCCCTACATCCTAACCGACGATTACGGACATGCCAACTCCACGCGCGATCGCCTCCCCGACCCCACCATGAGTTCCTCTCTAGAAGCAAAGATAGTAGTTCTCGGCGCACAGGGTATTCCCCACCTTTTAGTCTCGCATTTCCTGTTCCCCTTTCCCTTTCCCTTTCCCTTGGCTTGACTTCCCAGATCAAACCACCGCTACTAACAATCCCTTATTGACCACTACAAATGAATAAACAATCTTCTTTCCCCAATACAGGCGTCGGCAAAACCTCCCTCGTCCACCGCTACGTCAAAAACGCGTTCACCCCAACAACAACAGCCTCCACCGTCGGCGCCTCCTTCGTCACCAAGCGCGTCCTCGACAGCGCCTCCGATACCCTCGTCCGTCTCCAGATCTGGGACACCGCCGGACAGGAGCGCTTCCGCAGCATCTCGCGGCTCTACTACCGCGGCGCCAACGCATGCCTGCTATGCTACGATATCACCAATGAGCAGAGCTTCCAGGAGATGACCGGCTGGTTGGTCGAGCTGAAGCGGAATCTTGATGACAGCGATGGCGGGGCTCCCCTCGTAATCCATGTTGTCGGGACCAAGTCTGATATCGTGGCTCTCAACCCAGCCTGTCGTCGCGTGCCCTTTGAGCGCACGATCGCTTACGTCGCGGACCAGCTGTATCCGTCGCGCGCATCTACGCCGCCTCCGTCGGCGGGAGTCTTCTCGTCTAGCACTTCCTTGGGGTTGATGGGTAGTGTTGGCGCTGGCGCTGGCGCTGGCAGCGGAGACAGTAAGCGGAGTAGTGCGTTTTGGGGCCAGGATATCGGGTGGGATTGTTGCCATGAGATCAGTGCTAAGGATGGAGAGGGCATCGAGGAGGTCTTCCGGGTTATTACGCGCAAGCTGGTCGAGCAGCAAAGGTATCGGAGGGAGATGGGTGCTGGTGGTAGTGGTTCCGCTGCGGGGTCCTTGGGCTCGGCGAGTGGTGGTGCAGATGGGTCTGCAGGGTGGGGTGGGAACCTCGCTCATGGGGTTGGAGGCGGAACCAGTGATGGGCATGGGAGCTTCAGGCTGGGGTATGCGGATAGGAGACGCACTTGGTTGGGGTTTCCACCGAGTAGTGTGGGAGACGATGGGGGAGAAGAAGTGGAGATTGTGAAGCCGAAGGGGAGGTGTTGTTGATTTTTCTTTCATCTTTCTTTCATTTTCTTCTTGATTCCCTCCTCTTTCGACATTTCTCTGACAGACCAATATCGATCAGATTGCGTTGTTTCTCTTACTTGACTGACAGGACCGGACACGCTTGGTGTCTACAGCTTCTCCGTTGTCCTGTTGGAGGGAAAGAGACAATTACCCAGCAGAAACAGTCTGGTCAAACTTAGACAGAACCGCGGATACAGGGCCTATATAATCATTACTATGGCCCCGGTGTTTGACCAAGGTCTAGCGAGTTAAAGCCTATCATGAAGATATGATTGCCCATGCTTGATGATCCGTTTAGTACATTATATATACTCAGCAGCACCTCCCGACCTACCTGTTTACTATTGTTTTTGGAGTAAGTATATGTACATCTCGAACAGATCTTACCTTTCCATATCCACCCAAGCATTGATTGGGTACATAAGCAGTTCATTTATAGTAGGTGTGAGCATGCCAAATCCATCCAGTACTCAGCAATATGGAAGCATGAATAGAAGAAATGAACCTCGGGACAATCGGTGGGGGCGCACAGACCGCCTTTGGCCTCAGGCATGGCGGTCAGCATCGGAGTATTCTGCCTAGACGGGTCCCCGATAATCTGATCCATCTTCATCGTCCCCTCATTCAGTCCCCTCATTCAATCCTCATTGAATCCCTAACCGCCAGGCCTTTCATTCACTTACTAGACAAAATGAACGGCACCGAGGCAGTCGAGTCGCAATGGCTGGCCCAGCTAGAGGCCATGCGCCAAGCCATCGCAGACTTAAAACTCCCCAAGGACCCCGCAGCGGACCGCCAGCTGAGTTACGGCAGCGACTTAGAGCTCGATCTCGACGAGGACTACTCCTCCTCCGGCACGGTCGACGACATCTGGGATATTATCAGCTCTGACGACGAGTCCAATGAAGACCTCCTATCCGTCGAGAGCCTGCCCTCCCCGCCGACCGCGCAGTACGACCAGACCTGGCTGCTGCAGAAATGCCAGACCCTCACGGCCCAGAAACCCGGCATGGACACCGCGGAGCTCGCCCAGCAGATCACTGCCACGCTAGCCACAGACAGCGGCGACGACGAGCTGCAGATGTCGCTGGCGGAAATCGTCGGCTTCGACGATCTCGACTTTGTCATCGAGCTGATCGCTCACCGCACGGACATCCTGGGGAGTCTGAGTGCGGGCCCGGGCCCGGGCCCGCAGGCTCAGACGGATGGTCTGGCTGCGGGAAAGCTGCAGACTCGAGCGGAACGGGAGCGCGCGCTGCGCCACCAGGACTTCGAGCACAAGAATGCGGCCCTGATGCCGGCGCAGGCGCGTAGCGAACCGCAGTACCCGCATGTTTTCAAAACCCATGATTCGAGGAATATGCTCGCGCTCGGGGGGAAGAAATACGGGCTTCCGCTTGGTAGCAGGCAGATTGATGAGCAGAGGTATACGGAGTTTGAGATCCCCGCTGCGAAGGTGGGCACACTGGCGGCACACCAGAAACTGGTGGAGATCGCGTCTCTGGATGGCCTGTGCCAGGGGACCTTTAAGGGCTACAAAACCCTCAATCGCATGCAGAGTCTTTTGTATGATGTGGCGTACAAGACGAGCGAAAACATGCTAATCTGTGCCCCGACGGGTGCCGGTAAGACGGACGCTGCGATGCTGACTATTTTGAACGCTGTTGGCAAGAACACCGTTCCTAATCCTGTGGAGCAGCCCGAGGCAACGGAGTTCGCGGTCCAGGTTGACGATTTCAAAATTGTCTATGTCGCGCCGATGAAGGCACTCGCTGCCGAAGTCACGGAGAAGCTCGGAAAGCGTCTTGCCTGGCTGGGGATCCAGGTCCGTGAGCTGACGGGTGATATGCAGCTCACCAAGCGAGAGATCGTTGAAACGCAGATCATCGTAACGACCCCTGAGAAATGGGATGTCGTGACCCGCAAAAGTACTGGGGACACCGAGCTCGTGCAGAAAGTGCGCTTGTTGATTATCGATGAGGTGCATATGCTTCACGATGAGCGTGGTGCGGTCATCGAGTCACTGGTGGCCCGCACTCAGCGCCAGGTTGAAAGCTCCCAGTCTCTTATTCGAATCGTCGGTCTGTCTGCCACTCTGCCGAATTATGTCGACGTTGCCGATTTCTTGAAGGTGAATAGGATGGCTGGGCTGTTCTATTTTGATGGGTCGTTCCGCCCCGTGCCTCTAGAGCAGCACTTCGTCGGCGTCAAGGGAAAGCCTGGTTCTAAAACATCGCGCGATAACCTTGACCTGACGACGTTTGAGAAAGCCCGGGCTATGCTGGTAGAAGGGCACCAGATCATGGTCTTTGTGCACTCTCGGAAGGATACTATGATGACTGCCCGGATGCTGCGCCAAATGGCTATTGAAGATGGCTGCGAGAGTCTGTTCAGCTGCGTGGACCACGAGGACTACTCTTCCGCTCTCAAGGATATGAAGCATGCGCGTGCCCGAGAGTTGCGTGAGCTATTCGCGAGCGGTTTCGGTACTCATCATGCCGGCATGAGTCGAAGCGATCGCAACTTGATGGAGCGCTTGTTTGCCCAGGGCTTGATCAAGGTGCTGTGCTGTACGGCCACTCTCGCCTGGGGTGTCAACCTTCCTGCCGCTGCAGTCATTATCAAGGGAACCCAGCTGTACAACCCTCAGGAGGGTAAGTTCGTCGATCTCGGTATCCTCGACGTCTTACAGATCTTCGGTCGTGCCGGTCGTCCTCAATTCCAAGATACGGGTATTGGATTCATCTGCACGACGCACGACAAATTGCAGCATTACCTTTCTGCAGTGACCTCTCAACAGCCGATCGAATCTCGCTTCTCCAGTCGACTTGTGGATAATCTGAACGCTGAGATCTCCCTTGGCACTGTGACGTCTGTTCCGGAAGCGGTGCAGTGGTTGGGATATTCGTATCTCTTCGTGCGCATGTTGCGTGAGCCTCGAAACTACGGCATCGACTATGCGGAGATTCGCGATGACCCCATGCTGGTACAAAGGCGTCGCCAGTTGATCATCCAGGCTGCGTTGGTATTGCAGAAAAGCCAGATGATCATCTACAACGACAAGACAGAAGAACTGCGTGCGAAAGACGTGGGCCGTATTGCGAGTCAGTTCTACGTCCTTCAGACCAGCGTTGAGATCTTCAACACAATGATGCGTCCTCGCGCAGGCGAGGCAGATGTTCTCCGGATGATCAGTATGAGTGGTGAATTCGACAACATCCAAGCCCGAGAAAGTGAGTCGAAGGAACTGAACAGACTGCGAGATGAAGCGATTCAGACGGAAGTCGAGGGTGGAAACGACTCGCCCCACGCCAAGACCAACATTCTCCTCCAGTCTTACATCTCGCGAGCCAGGATCGAGGATTTCGCGTTGATGTCTGACTCAGGCTATGTCGCTCAGAATGCCGCCCGTATATGCCGCTCCCTGTTCATGATCGCTTTGAACCGCCGCTGGGGCTACCAGTGCCAGGTGCTCTTGTCTCTTTGCAAGTCCATCGAAAAGCAGATCTGGCCATTCGACCATCCATTCCATCAGTTTGACCTTCCTCAGCCGATTCTCCGTAATTTGGACGAGAGACTCCCGTCGTCGTCCCTAGAGTCGATGAGGGACATGGAAGCTCCAGAACTTGGACAGCTTGTGCACAATCAGAAGATGGGAAGGACATTGTCTAAACTACTGGACAACTTTCCTACCCTTAGCATCGAGGCGGAAATCGCTCCTTTGAACCGCGATGTTCTCCGTATTCGCCTGTGTCTCTACCCCGAATTTATCTGGAATGATAGGCACCACGGGGCCTCAGAGTCTTACTGGATATGGGTGGAAAACTCCGAGACGTCGGAGATATACCACCACGAGTATTTCATCTTGAGCCGGAAGAAGCTCCATGACGACCACGAGTTGAACTTTACAATTCCCCTTTCGGATCCCCTGCCCAGTCAGATCTATGTTCGTGCGATCTCTGACCGATGGCTCGGTGCGGAAACGGTGACCCCAGTGTCGTTCCAGCATCTCATCCGCCCGGACACGGAAAGCGTCTACACGGACCTCCTCAATCTGCAGCCCCTCCCTGTGTCCGCTCTGAAAAATCCCATTCTCGAGGAGCTTTACAGCCAGCGCTTCCAATTCTTCAACCCGATGCAGTCACAGATCTTCCATCTGCTGTACCACACCCCAGCCAACGTCCTGCTCGGTTCGCCCACGGGAAGTGGAAAGACTGTGGCTGCTGAGCTGGCAATGTGGTGGGCTTTCCGCGAGAATCCGGGATCGAAGGTGGTTTACATTGCACCGATGAAGGCGCTCGTGCGCGAGCGAGTGCAAGACTGGAAGAAGCGACTCACAATTCCTATGGGTCTTAAGCTGGTCGAGTTGACAGGTGATAATACGCCTGATACCCGCACCATCCGCGACGCGGACATCATCATCACGACTCCTGAAAAGTGGGATGGTATCTCACGTAGCTGGCAGACCAGAGACTACGTCCGCAAGGTAAGCCTGGTGATCATTGATGAAATCCACTTGCTGGGCGGTGATCGAGGGCCTATTCTGGAGATCATCGTCTCTCGTATGAATTACATTGCTTCGCAGTCCAAGGGGTCGGTGCGGCTGATGGGCATGTCCACTGCGTGCGCGAATGCGTCGGATCTGGCAAACTGGCTGGGCGTGAAGGAGGGACTGTTCAACTTCCGCCATTCCGTGCGTCCTGTGCCGCTTGAGATCTTCATTGACGGGTTCCCAGAGCAGCGCGGCTTCTGTCCTCTCATGCAGTCCATGAACAGACCCACTTTCCTCGCGATCAAGAGCCACTCTCCTGAGAAGCCTGTAATTGTATTCGTGGCCTCGCGTAGGCAGACCCGATTGACTGCCAAGGACCTGATCAATTATTGTGGCATGGAAGACAACCCTCGTCGGTTTGTCCGCATGTCAGAAGAGGACCTCGAGCTTAACCTTGCGCGGGTCAAGGACGAGGCGCTACGGGAAGCACTGAGCTTCGGGATTGGGCTGCACCATGCCGGTCTGGTGGAATCTGACAGACAGCTAGCGGAGGAGCTCTTCGCAAACAACAAGATCCAGATCCTCGTGGCGACCAGTACCCTAGCGTGGGGAGTCAATCTTCCGGCCCACCTTGTCGTGGTCAAAGGAACGCAGTTCTTCGACGCGAAAATTGAAGGCTATCGAGACATGGACTTGACCGACGTGCTGCAGATGTTGGGTCGTGCAGGACGTCCTCAGTTCGATACTTCTGGTATTGCGCGCATTTTCACGCAGGACTCCAAGAAAGCGTTCTACAAGCACTTCTTGCATACCGGGTTCCCGGTCGAGTCCACACTCCACAAAGTCCTCGACAACCATTTGGGCGCCGAAGTCTCCGCGGGAACGATCGCAACCAAACAGGATGCCCTTGACTATCTCACATGGACGTTCTTCTTCCGTCGGCTGCACAAGAATCCCTCTTACTACGGCCTAGAGATCTCCGCCGAAGAGCACAACACCATCGCCGCACAATCAATCGCGCAGGACTTCATGATCGACTTAGTCGACAATTCCCTCGGCGAACTGGCCGAATCCTCCTGCGTCATCTTCGACTCGGCAACCGGCGAAGTGGACTCGACGCCCGTCGGCAAAATCATGAGCTACTACTACCTGTCCCACAAGACAATCCGGTACCTGATGGCGCACGCCAAACCGGACCCGAGCTTCCACGACGTGCTAAGCTGGATGTGCTCCGCCACCGAATTCGACGAGCTCCCCGTCCGCCACAACGAGGACCTCATCAACGCCGAACTGGCCCAGAACCTACCCCTCTCCGTCGAGTCCATGGGCGACCTCCCCATGTGGGATCCCCACGTCAAAGCCTTCCTCCTCCTCCAAGCGTACATGTCGCGCATCGACCTCCCCATCTCCGACTACGTCGGCGATCAGACCTCCGTCCTCGACCAGGGCATCCGTATCCTGCAAGCCTCCATCGACGTAATGGCCGAACTAGGCTACCACCAAGCCTGCCACAAGCTCATCACCCTCCTCCAATGCATCAAATCCGCCCGCTGGCCCGAAGACAACCCCCTCTCCATCCTCCCCGGCGTTCCCCCCACCCCTCCTACCCAAAAATCCAAACCACCCCTCCCAACAACCCTCGTCGCCCTCACCACCCTCCCCCAAAACACCCTCTCCTCACTCCCCCAAAACACCCTGCACCTCCCACCCCCAACAGCAACCCAATTCTCAAAAGCAACCGCTCACCTCCCCCGCCTCACCCTCTCCATCATCCCAACAACCTCCCCCAAAGCCCTCCTCACCGTCTCCCTCACCCGCCACAACGCCCCCCTCACCCCCGAAACCCGCATCTACGCGCCCCGTTTCCCAAAACCCCAAACAGAAGGCTTCTTCCTCCTCGTCTGCACCGCCAACCCAGACTCCACAGACGGAGACCTCCTCGCCCTCAAGCGCATCTCGTGGCCTTCAACGTCTAGGCGTAACAATCACAACAACAACCACAACCGCCCCGCAATCACTTCTTCCGCAGGACCTAGTCGCAGGAAGAATACCCCTGCCGCTGCTCCTGCGGGTCTAACAGTCCGCTCCACGGTCAAGTTCCCCGAGGCTGTTGTGTCGGCTTGTGAGAGTGGTCGGTTGGCTGTCAACGTTAGGGTCTTGAGTGATTCTTATCCTGGGATGGGGTGGAGCTTGGAGAATGTTGTTGTTGAGGTCGGTGCTGCGAGGGAGATGGTGCTTGATGAGCCGGGGGTTCCGGATAAGAAGTGATTTTCCTTCTAGTTACAGGGGTAGAGTAGGTAGGGGTTGTGTTTTACGTGAGTTGGTGTTGTGCGTGTCATTCCTTGTGTGGATACATGATGCTTTGCGTGTTGGGATGACTGAGCTGGGATAGTTTGCTTTTTGTTGATTTATTTATCCTTTCTTTGGAGTACTACGGTAAAGCTACTAGGGGAAATAGATAGATAGATAGCTTGGTTGAATAAGATAGCCACCGTCGTTAAGTTGGACCTTGAACAAAGTAGATAAAGAGATTGCGCAAGAGAGAAATAGAGAGAGACCGCATGTAAGAATGGGAAGAAAGTAAAAAAATCAAAAGAAAGTAATGATCGCAATGCGGACAAAGATCGACGTCGTCAACAACAAGACGAATAGCTAGCTTCCAGCGCTGAAAAAAAAAAAAATATGAACGCGATGACATCTAGTCGTTGTCTTCTCTCCGCGCAGAAATTGGAACAAAGAATGAAAGGTAATGAAATGTAATGAAAAGGAATGAATGACTGATCACGCCATCTCAATCCGCACGTCTTGGGAATTCCCATGACGATGTCCATGCTGCCCATCAGTCACTCTGACCATGCGGGCCTTGCGGTCCACCAACCTCTCATCTGGATTGAGACGATCGGTGCGCGGGCCGATAGGTACTATGATCTGCTTCTTGCCTCGGGAGACGGACACCGATCGGGCGATGGAGACTTCCACTTTAGGGATGGGCAGCTGCTCGGGATTTACCGTTTCGATGTCTTTGTCGAGGTCGAAATCTATTTTGGGGTCTTCGTTGTCGCTGTCGTTGTCGTCGGCGAGGGGCATTCGGGCTGAGCCGGCTGGCGAGATTCCTGGCTTGGAAGCCACGGATGGGGAGATAGCCGGCTTGGAACTCCTGGATGGCGAGATGGCCGGCTTGGAACTCCCGGATGGCGAGATGGCCGGCTTGGAGCCCTCGGATGGGGAAGTCATTTTGTTGACGGTGACGCCTGAGAGGGGGGAGAGGATGGGCGATGAGGCGGCGGAATTGATGTCCTCGGACTCCGGGGGCGGTAGCTCTTGTGTATTGACTTTGAGGGTAGCGCCAATCTCCTGCTTAGTCGTCTGTGTCGGGTTCTTCTGTATAAATTCCCATGTGGGTTCGTCTTTGATGTTTTGGACGGGCTTTACCCCCTGAAGAATGATCTTGTCGTCACCTTCCTCCAGGGATGTAAATGTAAGGATTGACGATTCCGAAAATTGAGCTTTGTGAGAAACTGGGGCCTTCTGGGGCGAGCTGCGCCTGGTGGGTGAGGGCTGCCTTGGTGGATTCCGTAGATTTTCTCGATGCGACTCGAAGAGCGATGACTGGCTTCTGTGTAAAGGACTGGGTTCGCGGGGGAGGGTGGATCCCGGGACTTTCGATGTTCGGTTGGGTTGAACGGGTGGGAAAAGAGAGAAGCTGGGAGATTTGGAGCGAGATCGGGCCATTTCAGTCGTCTGTCGTCGGGGAGGAGGACGTAGTTCTGGTGAGGTGGAGCGCTCCTAATAACGTATTAATACGGATCGGGGTCTCGAAGGTCGGATACTGTACCACAGTGTTGGCAGGTCTCACATCTTCCAGGGTCTTGCTACGCCTCTTCCGCGATGATGGTTCCCTGGTGAGAAGGCCGCTGAACATGACGCTGTACCGTTCCATCTGAACGTCTGGGATGTCTACTGTAAGCAAAGACTCCGTGTCCCCAGCTTGTTTCGCACCCGGCCGAAGGCTTTGTCCACCATCACTCTGCTGCGCTTGACCGCTGGCCAAGCATGGCCAGACCTCGGTGTTCGAGATGGGGTTGGTCTCCAGAGTACATTGGATATGGGACTTGGACTCGTTCGGGCGGAACTGGTAGTCAATCGAGTGAGTAGAGCCCTGGGAAGGCCATTCAGTGCTGAGGCGGACCTGATAGAACGGTTGCTTCGCAGGTGTCATTGCAGTCTTTGCCCTAAATAACCCCCCAATCTTCCTCCACTTGCTCGGTTTCCGCTGCATGGCTTGCTGTTTGGAGGCCTTGGGCGCAGTCGATTTGGCTTGTATGGCCTTTTCCTGCATCTGCGACATGATATGCTGCGACTCCACCAGTCGAGGGCTACCCAGCGCGATGCCAATCATACTATCGTTCAATCCTTTGTCGGGCTCGGTGGACGCCGCCTCCGGGGCAGGGATGTTAATCCGGAAATCAAAGTCCTGGCCCGGTGCTCGAGCCTTCTTCTGCTGTTGCTGCCCGTCCGATGTCATAGGGCGGTGGAAGTCCCACTGTTTTTGGTGCACGGGTCGGCCACTTTTCGCTCCGTGTCTGACCTCTCGAAGATCGTTGCGGGGGAGGGCATCTGTATAATTGAATACAGGGCTCGAGATATCATCCGTCACCGGCGGACGTGGCTTTCCCAGAAACATCCCCCTCGCCATTTCATGCAATGCAAACGGGGGATAATCTCGATCTGGAGATAGGGATATACCGGGATAAAGCGACTCTTGCGGGGAAGAGGGAGAATGGGAGAGATGAAATCAAATTAAATCAGAAGAGGGGGTGTCAAAGAAGGGAAGATGCCGACGGGCGAAGAGAGTCTATCATAAAATTACCAGTAAGCCAAAGAGAACGGACAGCCTTCCAGAAGGCTCAAAAAACGGCCGATTCAAAGCAAAAAATTAAAAACTCAAACAACCAAAAACCAAAAACCAAAGCAAGAACAAGAGTCATGTACGCATGACAAGAGGAAGGAAAACCACTACGGTTTAAAAGGGGCCAGCCATGCGACAAATAGTGTGGAGCATCAGTCGCAAGATATTGCATCTAGTTGAGACAGGAACAGGGGTCGCCTAGTGCAGGATTTTCTTTTTAGATTAATGTAGATTTGACGAGGCGCAAGACAACCAACAGAGAAGGCGGGTTATACATTGTTGCCGCCGCCCAGAAACTTTGGGACCAAATTCGCGGGATCGCAAACGCTGGAAGCAAGCATCGTACCCAGCGATTGGAGTTGTCGCGAGTCGGCTGAAGAGGGGTCGAGTCAGCGCTATAGAAACTCAGGCGAGATGCTTATTTCAGCGGCTGCAAATGAACATCCAGCGTCGCGGAATGATTAATTTTGACCTGACTTTCAACCCATGGATGACGGTCCTGACGGGGCCAAGAAAGGGCCCCGCCGGTGGCCAGACCAAGGATTAGAACAGTATCAGGGCTGGGATACTTTGGATTAATTAGTTTCACCCACCCTGAAACCGGGACAGACCGACCAATGATGGAACATGGGTCGGCCTCGCTCAGGAGTCCATCAAAAGCCCAATGGTGACCCAGTCGTCAACCAGCACCAGGGTAGCAGCACCAACGGGACTTGACCCCTGTTCTGTGCCACTCGAGAAATCAACTATCCTTCAGGGTCGTACCTCGTGGTTTGTGAGCAATCGTCTCGATGGGTTGGCATCGTAGCTGGTAATTCTGTCCCAGATCTCAAATCACGGACCATCAATCCGTCACTTCTTCGACCACGATATTCTTTGAAAAGTCCAAGCCATTAGGCGCCCGATTTGGAGTCATAGCACGAGTTGGTTTCTTTTGGTTTCTCCCCTCTGTCCAACGACATCGTCTCCTCCTCATCTCAAGATCGGGGTGCGGCTGAACAGGGACCGTGGACTGGGAATGATCTGCGTTCCAGGTTAGGCATGGTATACTTTGAGTGTACGCGATGGAAGATTCATCCGATGAATTGACACCCACACGATCAGGGAGAAGGATGGAGATTGGAATGTCAATCCATTGACTTCAAGACCAGTGGACGGCGGCAGGAAGCGGGTTTGCCGCAAACGGACAAGCGTCGAGATGATCAACCACCTGACAGTCCTGCCTGGTGTTTCAGGCAGCCGACGGAATCCTAATACTGACTAGTCATCCGGATCATAATATTCTTCATAATCAAATCATAATCTTCAATCTAGATCGGGTATAGAAAGTGCGCGACAGTCAAACAGGCGGTAAGGAAACCCAGCATGGTGGAGGTCCTAAAAGGATCTAGTCTCTTGGGAGTGGGCTTTTGCCAAAAAGGAAAAAAAATTTATCATCGATCAAAAGAGAGAAGATAGGGAGTTCAACACTGTTGACTCTCCACCGCTTCTTAGACTTTTAGACTTTGTCATAATACGGAGTACAGAGTGGATGGAGTAGGATGCGTGACTAGCATAACAGTTTGGTTCACGGATGATTGTCTTTTGGTGTGGGATCTTGGGTGATCATAAATAAATATAGATTTATAAAGAGAGTAGGATCAATAAGAATGGAAAAGAATCAGCGACGCATTAAGGAGACTGATATTGATGATAGATGACTTTTTGGCGGGGCAACTGGAGGTTTTGGCGGTGCTGGTCGGAGAGCGAGTAGAGAGAGAGCAGGGAGAACAATACCCCACCTGAGTTACCTTCTGCTACTCTACTCTCTCCCTCCCTCTCTCTCTCTCTCTTTCTTCCCCTCTTCATCCACACCACCTTTGCTTCTCTAGTCGCTTTTCTCCGACTCTATTTAATTACTCTCAAAGGGTTTCCTGTCATTACTTCCCCTCCCCCCCTCCTCTTATCCCCCTATTTCAATCTCTCCGTTGTTTACCCTCAACCGTCATCATGGGTCAGCACTCTGCTGTTTGGCAAGGTACGGCTCTTCTCCCCTGTTTCACAGTCTGATCTGGCTTGAGATCGACCGTCTGGATCCCAGTATATGCTAAGTTGCCCTCTTCTCTCTCCTCCAGGCTATGTCGATTCCAGGTACCGTCTCACCCAGCGCCCCTAATCCTACTCCTACCCCGCTTCCGCCCTTCGCGCCCCCTCCTTAGCTACTTCCGCACATCTTCTAATTACACGATCGTGCAGCTTGATGGGATCCGGCCAGTTTGACAAGGCCGCCATTGTCAGCTACGACTTCTCCGACGTTGAGGCTTCCACCCCTGGTTACACGGTATGAGTCCTGGAATTCCCCCGCCTCTCCCCGGTTTCCCGACACGAGCTGTCCCGCCAGCCGCGGCTCCCTCCCCACGACCACTGTTAACTCTCCATAGTTCTCCCCTCAGGAGCTCAGCGGTCTCAAGGGCGCCTACGACAACCCCGCCGGCGCTTTCGGCACCGGTGTCACTCTCGCTGGAGACAAGTTTGTCGTCATCCGGTCCGACGGCACCTCCGTATACGGCAAGAAGGTATGCTAACAATCAACCCACGCCATACCGAATGCGATATAATATTAGCAATAACGATGGCAACACGACAAAATAATACGGAGGCTGACGGAATTTACCTATAGGGCAAGGAGGGTGTCATCATCGTCAAGACCCCCTCGGCCATCCTCGTCGCCCACCACGGCGAGAACGTACAGACCCCCAACGCCGCCACCGTCGTCGAGAACCTTGGCGACTACATCCGGGGCGGTAAATAGGTGCAGTCGAATACGCGACGTGATTTGCATCAGGGGAGGGATCAGATCCGCATGTCGGTTTAACTGAAACAGAACGCGACAGTGGTCTCCTTTCTCTCCTCTTTCTTCCTGTCTGAATTTTCTTTTTATTTTCCTTTCATTCTCATCTGGTGTCCTATCATAACCCGTAGATATGTGCAATAAGAAGCAACCATGACTATTAACTGCTTGGAATTCTGTTATAATCGATGCTATACATCTAAAAATAGAATCTAATGAAACACCAAGCATGGAGAGAAACCAAATCAAACTATAGCGAAGCAACGCAAACTGCTACGAAGCCCTAACACAACAACTCCTACTTATTTTCATGTCCAACTACCTACCTAAATCCCTTTAGACAAAACAAACCACAACCAAGGATGATATACACTCTCATCATCAACCGGATCCACAATAGTCGGCAGGTACTTCGTATTCCATTCTTCATCCAGGTCGTCGTCAAAGTATTCCGGATCTGGCCTTACACGCCTCACCTTACAGAACTCCCAATAAGCAGGATACCACCCCGCCTGGCCCCAGTCAATAACAGAAGCTACCACCGGATTCGATCCCGGCGATAGAAGGATATTGGGCGGCATGAGGTCGTCATGCGTGAAGCACACGGGCATCTCGCCGTCGATCTCGATGTCGCAGCCGTTGTGGAATTCCTGGACGGCGTCTGCTCCGTGGAATGGCCCGGCTAGGTCCTGGTGATCGTGGAGAAAGATTTCGTTTAGCGGTTGATTGCCTAGGCCACCTGAGGTCGGGGACGGCTTTAGCATGAGTACATAGGTTTGCCTGGGTATCACAATAAATCCAAGTAGATTACTTACCCACGTAAAGGCCTTGATCGGGGTATTCCAACGATCTCCAGGCCTTGACCATGCCATTGAGCTCTTTACAAATAGCTTCTCTCTCCCCCTCATCCAAACCACCCCATCTCCGCTCCAGCGTCTCACCCTCTATTAAAGCCATATAGATAAATACCTGGTTCCCATCTTCAGTCCACCCAAACACCTCCGGAACAGGTATTGTGCCTTTCAACTTCCTGTGAACCATATGCTGAGTCCGTGCCTCTGTGACGGTTACGTCGGCTCCGTATTTAACTAATAGCCCCAACGACGGAAACTTGACTGGCGGGGGTCTGTTGAACATTGTGCCGCGGAAGTTGCCTAACTCCTTGTTGATCGCTCTCACCTCGGCCGGGGTGGGGAGGGTAGATCCCTGGTGCTTTCTGAAAAAGCTGGAATCGGGGATGGTGCTCGTGTTATCGAGGCTGGGCTCGGGGTTGACCTCTTTGGGTGGCATCGTGTGATATCAATCTATGTATGTATCTTAGCAGGGTTGGGCGGGTGTGGGAAGACTAAACACCGAGTCTTTGAGAAGGCGGACTCGATGTAAGCTGGACGCTTATCGGATTTTACCAGGGGAGTTAATTGGAACAGTAAATGCCGACAGAGAACATACCATTCGCACTTGAATATTGGTTTCTATAAAACATATACGATCATTAGTAATTACAAATTCTATAGTAAACTACTTGGAAGCATAATATATCACTTTCATCTCGTCCCAGCCCGTCTCACGCTCAGACAAGCGACCAATGCACGCACCATCGTACACCAGGCCATGCAACCAATCAATCAATCAAATGAACCATTCAAGACCGGCATATATCCCGTCGAGAACCGCCATGTCACAGCAAAACTCGCATAGTCATATACACACATAAACTCATCGCAGATTCTCATGATCCAAAAAGAAACACCCTAGCATCTGGAGCGAAAGATACAATAAGATAAATTCCAGAACTATACAGGCAGCTCAGCATTCCTTCTCCCGCCAGCTAGGACCTCCAACGTGCGCTGGATATAAGGCCCCACAATGGGGATGTTCCCCGCAAACTGGCCGATCGTAGTCAGGAAATCGCCGAAGAGGATGAACAGGCCGTACAGCTCGATCAGGAAGCCCGTGAGCGGCCAGCGGAAGAGGATTAGGAGAATTCCGAAGACGAATGCCGCTGTGCCTTTGAGCTTTTGGCGGCGGGAGAAGAAGGCGAACGTCTTTTCGACGCCGATTATGAGGGTCAGACCGATGAGGAAGAGGATCTGGTGCAGGGGTTAGTGGGAGGTCGATCTGCGGGGAATATTTGTGTCGATGGAGCGTACATTTCCCATTGCGAGCCTGTGGGAGAGGAAGCGCGTTAGCAATCTGCTCGTTTGTGCTTGTTGAGCTGGAAAGGGAGAAGGTCAAACGTACATCGACCGGTCGAAGAACATCACCACTCCTCCACAGAGGAATATACCTCCTGCGCAATCGCCGTCAGTTGCTTGTACTCCTCCTGGTTTCCTACGCTATATCACCTACCCGCGGAGCAAAAGATGACACCGATCTCTGTAGGTATCGCGGTTAGTTCATGTTTGCTGCGCATGTGCAAGCGACCTGACGGTGTAAACATACTCTGGTTGTCGGATAGCCACATGGTTGGCATAGTGGCGTGATTTCAAAATGTCTGCGACGAGAGCAGAAATGAGGTCTCCAGATGAGATGTCAACAGCGTCGAGGCTCGAGAGATCTGTCGTAGCTCCGAGGCTGTGCCGAACGACGATCAAAGGTAGCGGCTTCTGAATAGGGAACGTGTCATGCAACTTGACCACGCAACAATGACAGTAAAATTATTAGCAAGCTCGAATCAAGGATCGCCGCTTCTGGTCAGAAGTACGACTTGTCAAAACAGTCCAAACACAGCACAATCAAACCCAAACGAAGCGAATAAACAACCCAGGCGACTCTTTAATCCATTCCGGCTGCGGCGTGCGGTGTCGATTCTGCCACGTTCCCTTTTTGCGATTAGGCGACGCTAGGCCCGCTTCGGATGGCGGTCTGTCCAGCAAGGCACACTCCTATTAATTTGTTTTGGCCGGTTCAAATTTCTACCTTATCCTTATCCTGTCGCCAGGATAGCATGATGTTTTGGGAAAAATGACGCCACCCAATCTACCAATGCACTTAGTGCACACATATGGATACCAATGTGCATGACATAATCATGGTTGGATAAGAACGCAACTTTGATACTGCACAATGAAGCAGCCTACAATGCAAAAGGGTCTCCGATGGATGGGCATACGATGCGGCGTTGAATCTCGAATATGTCATGTCATATCATATACTGTCTATCACCCAATTGTCATCTCAATTGATGACACCCGCCGCGGCGACAGCATCTTCAAAGATGCTGTAACTGGTGTTCCTGTCGGTGGAGCGTCGGTATTAGTCGCGTGCCTCTGGCACAAGGCGAAGAACGACTCTTTATATAAGATCACGAATAAGCCGGAGCACTTTCTTGAGCCTGTCTCGAGAGGGGCAGGTGGGTGGAAGCGCTTGACTGTGTTGGTCATACATAACCCGTAGATTCCATAGAGTGTAGTATCTATACCAACGAATTAGACTGTTGATTCCATGCAAATATTAACCGACGTAACTTACCGATGCTTGACCCATCAGTCCTATAAAACATAATCTCGCAAGCAAAGATGTCTGCCTTATTTGAGCACCACATGAGCATCCCTCAACTCAAGATAGCTCTCCGGCACACCCTGCCCCAGAGTCCTCACCACCCCAAAGACCTCTTTATCATGATATCGCAAGCGGGTTTTTGGGTCCGTGTACGAGGCCGGCAAGCCCGTGATGTCGCAATATCGCCTCTGCTGCGTAGCACTCAGCGACGGCGCCGATTCAATATTCGTGTAGGTCACCGCAGGTCCGGTCTGGAAAGTCGCCTTCGCATTCTTCTCGAGCACCAGCGTGGACAAGTTCTGCGCGGCCTGCGCGATGTTGGAACTCCGCCCGGCGCCCTCGGCTGGGGTCTGGCTCCCGTCGGTGGTGGGCGCTAGGGGGGTTGTTGCGCCGGAATTTGCTTGCGTCGCCATCACGGAGGCTTCTTTGCGGGAGTTTTCGGAGATGAGCTGTTTCACGTTCTTGTTGCGACGCTGGGAGGGCCGCCATGCTGGGTTGCGGAAGGGGCGAGGCATCTGGGCGATGTCTAGGCTGTCTAGCAGCGCCTGGTGTCTTTCGGCTTCTTGGGGAGTGGGTGCCATTGTGATGCGATATATTATTTGATAGCTTCACGTACAATATGGAGTTGGATGTTGGTTGTCGATGGTTGGAGCTTGAGGATAAGGGGGATTTGAAGATCCAAATCCAAGTCCGGCGATGGCGATGGGCGATGGGCGATGGGCGGGAATCTGGAGCGATATCAGGTAAGCGCGCAGACAGTCACTGTACCAGTATGCCTACGTATGGCTGAATTCAGTACCCAGAAAGAAGATTAAGAGAAAAACAGCCTGTAAGCGGTTGAGAGTAAAATATAGCCAATTTCTATCTATATTTTATCCACCAAAATTGCCAATAGAACAGAAGGCACATGAAAGAACAATTGCAGCACTACATTGATTGTGTCTCACGTGACTATCCTTATCAATTAGAGGGTCGCAACAACAAACATCACCACGACCAACAACACCCCATACCTCAAAAATGGTAAGGCACTACCACCGATGGATTATTCCTGAATGCGCCCAGCTTACAGAGTATATAGGAGAGCCCACACGAACAGCAGCAGGCCCTGCTTCTTTCGCGAATCATCAACAACATCGTATGTAGCACATTATCTCAGGGTCTTGGCACTATACTGACACCTACTAGGAGAAGCTCAATGAGTCCATAATGGTCATGAACAAAAGCCTTCAGGTATGCAACTCGTCTCCTTACTATGTTGACCTTGTGGCTAATGTAGTCTAGGAGGTCAATGTTCAGAACATGAATGTCGAGCTGGTGGCGCAGATGTTCAAGAACTACCAGTCGAATGTTCTATTCCACCTGGAGGGTAAGATATCCACCGCTAGGCTGTCGAACATCGCTAATGAGAGTAGGAACGGAGAGTCTGAAGGACCCCTCATGAATGTTGGAGGTGGTATTTTGATTTGAGGACATTGGTAACGAGGACATGAATACTTCTGGAATTTAGTGTTGCACTAGGCGAGGTCACAAAGAATGGGATTCGCATAACATCCAAGTGCTGCGATAATAGTAAACAAATTGACCACAAATTTGCCATGGAAGCTTAGAGATGTTATCAATCTGGGTAAGATCAAACCCAAAAAATTCTATATGGTCAAAGGGAGGGAGGGGAAAAAAAAAATGACAAAAAGTTATGACAAGAGTGGGATTCGAACCCACGCCACTTGCGTGACTAGGAAGTTCCGTAGAACTGTGATGGTCAGGTAAACCTGAACCTAGCGCCTTGGACCGCTCGGCCATCTTGCCTTGTTATTGTATGTCTGATTTGCTATTTTACATCACAATCCTAATCAAAAAACATGGTTCTTATGTACAACAGCCCTAACAGCCCTCCGAAAAGTATCAAGATCGCGGCCACCAGGTGAAGTAAGCTTGAGGAGGATGACTATATGCACAATCCGACTCAAGGCTAATATAATCCCATATTAAATCCCTAGACATGAATGCGCAACTCAAGCTACATAGCTCGTCCGAGGATGATAGCTAATTCTTAGTAGTAGACCTGCATCCTGATCTTCCCCTCCGTTCATACTCATATACTCCTGAGACAAGTGGTCATAGAAAGGCTGACGATGCCCCAGTATGTAGCTCTGTGTAGTAATTATGCAATCCGTCTGACTGTCTCATATCTACACGCCAAACTATAATCGGTCTAGGTGAACGGCACATAGCTTGGTCCCATTATCATTGTAGTATATACTGATCGAGATACAGATGAATACCAGAATACCACCAGTCGCATATGATTTTCGTCGAGTCTAGTGAACCAGGAGAACATTGACGTTCCAGATTATGGCAAGCTAACTTAGGACTCGGCTGTTCAGTAGACAATGGCACGGGCACTGGCAGATAGCTCGGTACCTAATAAGAGTGATCTTGTCTTACCCGACGGAAACTTGTAGTCAATCAACTATACTCTCTATGAGACATCTACCCAAGATTGGACCTGTGGTAGAGATATGCATGGGGCACTGATCTATTCAACAGACGGTTTGAAGGAGTGAATACTATCCTAGTATCTACCTCGCTGGCAGGAGCTCCTTTGAATGACTTGGACTACTTACATCGGTATGATTGATCCTATTAACCAGGTTAATTGAGTTGCCATACTTACAAAAAAAAGAAGTAGATTAATACAAAAATAAAATAAGATGCGCTAATGAGTGACAAGTAATCGTTGGCATGTATGTACTGCGGTACCATACATCCGGAAGCGATGCTATCCCGCCCCACTATATCCTCTCAGTTCCATATTTTCACACATCCCGATCCACTTTCAGAAACCAAAAGCATGTTCAATATTTCCAAAAAGAAATGACAAGAGTGGGATTCGAACCCACGCCACTTGCGTGACTAGGAAGCTCCGGAGAACTGTGATGGTCAGGTAAACCTGAACCTAGCGCCTTGGACCGCTCGGCCATCTTGCCTGTTGATATAGTGAAGGTTGAATTTAGTGTAATGTCAGCCTAGGCGGCTTCTATGCAACAACCTGCAGCTGTGGGTATGCATGTCAACTTTATCTACAGCTTAAATGCTCTTCATAATATGCCCATCGTCTCTACATGACTGTGCACATGGTAGGAGGAGTGAGCCTATGGAGTCTCACCTAATAACTTGCTTCGTTCATGTTGCAATTTATTTCTTCCTATCTTGTGTACGCAAGATACTGATGGGTAAAACACTTGTTTTTGTATTGTGGCCTATCAATATATATACTCTGCTGTGTATGTGTTTTGTTCAATATCAACACCACCAAGTTCTGCATAGAAAAGTTATATATGTCAGAACAACGAATAAAACCAGTTAGCATGTTATTTGATGGCAGGGTACTCCCATGTAGTTTGTATTTTGATTTCCAAATTATTTTTTTCGCAACATCTCACAGCTTTCGGAATCATCGAAATTTTAGACAGTGAAGCATGCAACCGGGCGACATGTCAGTTAACCTGCATTGTTCTTCTATGGAAGTCGATATTTGGACTCTTCCTGCCTCAAAGATTTTGCAGTCATCCGCAATATCTTCATGGTCGTCAGAATCATTGAAATTAAGTGATACTTTGACCATTTTATCAGCGCCCCCCTCCGGGGCAAGCCATGAGTCCGAGGCCTTCACTGATAGCACCGTGTTGTCCCTGAAGCTAATCCAGATGACCTGACCTCATTTCTTCATTATAATGATCACTTTCAGCGCACCACCATGCATCCTGACCATCAAAATCATATCTATTCAACCCACTGAAGCCCGATAAACACCTACATGTGCTTGTCACATCTGGGTATCCCAGCAGGCGAGTGACTTGTCAGTATTGGTCTAGATAATGAAGGGTTTCACGTCATTTGTATCCCTGCAGGCGGACGAGTTTCTCGCAGCAGGCCTACGCACCGAGAATATGATATAGGAAGTCTCTATGGCAGGTTCGGAGCCACACGGCCATGGTGGTCCTGCAGACTATTGGTCCCATATAGACCAATACTAAACACAGCGTCTAACACTAGACTCGGAAGATAAAAGTCTGACAGTCTCAACATGTCTGCCCATAAGGATTTCACTGAAAGCACCGCAGAGCTCCCTGCCATGGGCAATTGATCAAGATCCATGAGAGTGTATGGAAAATATTGCAACCAGACATCAAGGTGGTGAATTAATGACTCCTTTTTGAACACTCTGCAGGATGGAGACAGGGAAAATCCCTCAAAATCTCCACTCTCAGGCAGGCTTGCCACACCACATGCTCGAGACAACCAGGAACAATGACCCGGGGACTTCTATACATCACAAGAGAACCGAAGTGGCCCGGAATGCAATACCCCACCCACAATCAGACAACAATATCTTCCGTGTCGATAGTCCGAAGTCCTTCTACAGCATGTATGGGGGAATAGTTGGGCTTATTTGCCAACAATACCAGCTCTATGCTCGACAGCGTGCTGTGATCAAGCCCACAAATTCCATGGGATCCACGAACTCGAACTATATATACCACGCAGAGTGATAGCAGGGCCCCTGGAAATCTACAAAACCCCCGAATGGTAATGCAGGAAGGGAAGATGAACGAACAAAACCACTTATTGGTACTTAGCCAGACGAGGAGCAGCATGTTCCTATCACCACCATAAAAGGGTGTAGCCGCCCGTCCAATTCCTCGTCTGCAAGATGCTGTCCCTCGCGGCATTGCATACAATGACCATCGCTGCCGTGCTGGATGTGGGTTGTCTGGTCTTGAACGTGCCATCCCAAGCCCGCTGACATACCCAGACCAACTGGATCTTGTACTACACGCAGCTTAAAGCCTGACGAGCTAGAGCTGGAGCAGGGTTTAGCAAAAGCCGAGTACAGCAATACGTGGATATGCCCATCGGGCCCCTTCTAATGTGCATTTAGGTAATGCTATACAAAGATGCCCGCTCATTGTCAGCAGATACTGGGATCAACTTCGGGATATCCAAGACCAAGATAAGAGAAGAGACATGCAGGGTCTCAGTGACCTGAGCCCCAGAGAACGTAACTACTGTTTTGAGAAGCGTCATCACTGGAACCCAGCCCATTAAAAACGATTCAAAGTGTTGGATCCACTGGATAGTTTGTACTATCAACTGTGACAGTAGAAAAACACATAGCAAAACCTCAGATTACAATTTCGCAAATTCCCACTACCGTGCACAACTATCCACAACAAATGTGGTAACGGTTGGTAATACTCCGCTACCCCATAATTACCTATAACCAGACAACTACACAATCTTGAAACCAGCTTCTTGAAACCCTTTTGAATCAATCCAACCCTTCGGGCCTGTACGTAACCAACTATACAAGGTATTGTACAGAATGTTCTATCTCGAAAGACTATCGAGTCGTCGAGGGGAAAGAACCAGAAACAGGGTTAAAGATAATAACAAAGAAAAAAAAGAGATAAGAATAAGGGAGACAGCAAGAGAGACAGGGAGATAGATTAGAGAAAGAAAAAGGAAGAAAAATAAAAAGATATGACAAGAGTGGGATTCGAACCCACGCCACTTGCGTGACTAGGAAGTTCCGGAGAACTGTGATGGTCAGGTAAACCTGAACCTAGCGCCTTGGACCGCTCGGCCATCTTGCCGTTGTTGAAGAAACTGTTTTGCTAAATGTTTTAGGACCGACGAAGCAGCGGAGCTTGGCACATCAACAAGCCACCGGCGGAAGTTGCCTCCTGCGCTTTGCGGCTTTCAAAAGCTGGTTGCGCATCATAACTTTCAGTCCACCGCCTCCCCTTTCTCTTGCGTGTTTTGGCTGCTTTGGCTCGGAATTCCCTCCGTCTACAATAACTTTGTCTTCTGTCATCCAACTTATTGCTTGCGACAACCTGCAATGCTGTGATCCGCTCTCGCAGAAGCTCCTGAGTTGCTAGTCATATCGAACGCCCTCCGCCATGACTATCAATTCGGTGCAGACGCTCTTCCCCGGTCGCCATTCGATCAATTCCACCGAGAAGAACGCCGCGAAGCCACCTCCAAAGACCTACCCAGTACGAGAACCTCCTTTCAAAGGGTATCTCCCCCCGCAAGCCGATGGGTTCGAGCGAAGCAGATCGAACCCCGACTCCAACGCCATAGTCATTGACAATGGTAAGTGCATATCCTCTCGAACAAGGGTTTATCTCCAACTGACATTCCCTGCCCATAAGGCTCGAGTCTCGTGAAAGCCGGATGGTCGTTTGACAAGGACCCCCGTTTCGTCATTCCCCCGGTTATGAGTCGGTACCGCGACCGGAAGCTCAACAAGGCGTGTCAGTTCATCGGATATGACGCCTACGTCGATGCTACAACGCGGGGTCAATTGCGTTACGCCTTTGACCCTGGCACGAGTGTGGTGGGAAATTGGGATGTCATGGAAGGGGTGCTTGATTATCTATTTCTCAAGCTGGGGGTGGATGGGGCAGATGGAGGGGTTGACCGGCCCATTGTGATGACTGAACCAATCGCAAACTTAAATTACCCGCGGCGAAGTAGGTTGCATTCTGTTTGCGATGGGAATTATTTGCTAATATGCCTAGTGATGAACGAAATCCTGTTCGAATGCTACTCCGCGCCTTCCGTTGCCTACGGAATCGATTCGCTATTCTCCTACCGGTACAATCGCGGGACGGACGGATTGATTGTTTCGTCGTCGCATACATCGACTCATGTTATTCCCGTTCTCAACAACAAGGCCCTGTTGTCGAACTGCTCGCGGCTCAACTGGGGTGGAATGAATGCGTCCGAATACCTGCTGAAGCTGATGAAGCTCAAATACCCGACGTTCCCCGCCAGACTTACCGAAAACCAGATGGAGGGGCTCGTCCGAGAGCACTGCTACGTATCCACGGACTACGACACCGAGCTCAGCCACTACCTCGACTGGACAGGACTCGAAGACCGCGATCACGTCATCCAATACCCGTATACTGAACATGTGGTGCCGGAAAAGACCGAGGAGGAACTTGCGCGCATTGCGGAGAGAAAGAAGGAGAGTGGGCGCCGGCTGCAGGAACAGGCCGCGAAGATGCGACTGGAAAAACTTATGAAAAAGGAGCAGGAGTTGGAATACTGGAAAGACCTCCAGCGGGGTCTCCAGTCGGAGACTAAGAAAGAGGCGAAGCGGATTTTGGACGCAGAGGATCTGAAAGACGAAGCACACCTCGACCGGCTCATCCGGGACCTTGAAAGGTCCATTAAACGGTCCAGAAACCGAGATCTCGGCATTGAGGAGAACGAAGAGCCCCAGGAGGAGATGTCGTTCCCCATGTTGGACATTCCCGACGAGGAATTGGACGAGGCCGGCTTGAAAGAGAAGCGCCACCAACGACTCATGAAGTCCAACGTCGAGGCGCGGCAACGCGCGAAGGCCGAAAAGGAGCGAGAGAAGGCCCGCCAGGAGGAAGAAGAGCGCCTTGACCGGGAGAAGAGGGAGAATAATTTCGAGGAGTGGATCGAGGAGAGAAGGGTGGCTCGACAGGTAAGGACCCTCATCTTCCCGACAACATTAGACACGAACGGGTTCTAACCGTGCAATAGAATATTCTGCAGAAGATCAAGGAGCGTGACAGGATGAAGGCGGATCTGGGTAACCGGAAATCCCTCGCCAGCCAGATGCGGATGAAAACGCTAGCCAACCTCGCCGCAGACGGGCCCAAGAAACGCCGAAGAGGCGGCGATGATGACAACTTCGGCGCGAACGATGAAGACTGGGGCGTGTACCGTACCGTAGCCACCGGCGACCAGAGCGACGACGAAGAAGAGGAAGACCTCGGTGCCGTGCTTGAAAACGTCGAGAAGGAGCTTCTGGAGCACGATCCCGAATTCACAGAGAACCACACGCTCGCCGCGCAGTCCGACTGGACCAAGAGTCTGATCCACGTCTTCCTCCGTGGTCCCTGGCCATTCGACCCGGAGAGCCAGCGCGAGGCCCATCAGCTCCATCTCAACGTCGAGCGCATCCGCGTGCCGGAGGTGGTGTTCAAGCCCTCTATCGCGGGCGTGGACCAATCGGGCCTCGTGGAGATAGCCGCCGACATCGTCAACCAGCGTTTCGGCAATCCCGACGACCAGGCAAAACTGCTCCGCGACGTCTTTTTCACCGGCGGCAATACCCTTTTCAAGAACTTCGACGAACGATTCCGGAACGACTTCCGCGGTCTCCTGCCCATCGACGCCGAGCTGTCCGTGCGCCGCGCTGCCGACCCCGTCCTCGATGCATGGAAGGGAGCCGCGCAGTGGGCGTCTGGGCCGGAGCTGGCTCAGTCGTCCATCTCGCGACAGGAGTATATGGAGAAGGGTAGCGAATATTTGAAGGTATGGCCTATCCCTACGTGCTTTCTTTACTTACATCTCGTGCTAACATTATGCAGGAACATGATCTGGGAAATGCTACCTCGTGGTGAACGATGTTCTTGGTTTAGGATTGGTAACCACGTAAGCCTAGACAGTCGTACTGTCATGGTCGTTGATTTTTCTACCGAATGCGAGCGTCCTTGTCGGTGCGAAGGCGGGTGAGTCAGGGCGTCGGGCGTCTGGAAAAGGGTCTCGTTTGTTATATCGTGAGTATCGCGTTTACGATTAGATATCTTAGCCTATCTTACTATTACATCAACTACCACTTTGGATGTAGCGCTTTGATTGTACCCATAGTCCATTTTTATCTTCTACAAAAAGAGTCAATTTCAGCCTCCCGACCTTCATCTATCCAAGAGTTTGATAAGCCTCAAACTATAGACACGAACACCAATGGTATATATCCATAAACACATAGTCTATATTATAAGACCCCAACCTCCCTCCAACCAAAACCAAAAACCAAGACGCCACTCACATGTATCCAAATCTTCATTTTCTTAAAACAAACATACTGGACCGCCAAGCAAGCGAGCAACCCATTTAGTCCGTGGGGCAGTCGTGATACCAACAGGACCAGCCAACAAAATTCAAAATTGGAAGGTTTGGGATAAGAAAGGTGGTAAGAATGTCATTGTGGACTCGGGATGCTCGGATGGGGGTGAGTGGGGTTCTTTGTTTTCGTGGTCTTGTCTGTGAGAGGTGACGAGGGATGAAATCATATTAAGCTAATTGGTCATGGTTTGTCTGTGTTTATTGTTGGTTGGGTTGATTTGTTCTTGGGTTTATGTTGATATTGGTTTTGTTTTTGTTATAGGAGGTTAGCTATGGGTTGAAGGGTTAGAGAATGGCTGTGGGTTAATTCTGCTGGTTATGATTGAGAAACATCATTGAATATTGAGTTTGTATTTTGCTATATACAATCGTTCTTGTAACTTTCGAGTAGAGATAGAAAACTAATTAGTCGATCACATTCTGTTGTGAAGCTTTAGGGTTAGCTTTGATTTGTGGCAGCCACCAACTATAGCTATAGTATAGTATAGCACTACTATTCAAACAATATCCAGGAATGATCGCCATTCAAATGATAATCATTGGCTAAGTTTTAGTGCACGCGTGAGCAGAACTGGCGTGGTCAAACCATGGATTGTCCATGATTATCTGGTCTTTAATTCATCAGATAAACTTTGATAGACATCAGAGACTGAGTCAGTGACGCCTTCGAACCCTATCTCCACGTTTTTCTTCATTGTTCTTTTCATCATCCTTGGGAACCAGCACGTAAATGTTGATTCCACTCCGAACAAAGTAATTGAGATTGCCTTTGAAAATGGCAGGATCCATACCATCATAGCTGAATGATGTAAAGATTGGTTCTGTCAGACTCACCCGTGGGATGGATGAGTGGCCTCGACCAGCGCATCTGTCTGCCCACGGCTTCCGCAGCATGCCGAACGGATCATGCAACTCACCAATCAGCATGTTGATCGTGTAGTTCGGGGGGTGATTGATTGTATCTTCTCTTTCTTGTTCATTTTCTTTGTCTTTAAATTTCTATTGTCTGATCGTACCTCTTATCTCCTACTTAATATCACCCTCTCGAGTCAATTGTGCATATAGCACCGAGAACACCCCTCTTTTAAACCCCAAGAGGAAACAGATCCCTATCATCTGATCACCCAATCAATCAATCATGAGATATCTGAATATCTGGATACCTGGTAACCCGTGGGTCAATTCTGAACTTAGACCGAGCCAGCCAGCCTTATGTCGGCACCAAACCGACTTCAACCTTCCATGACGTATCCGGGGAACAAAAAGAAGTCACTAGAAGTAGATTCATGCACACCACCCAGTAGGGAATTGAATTGATTTCATGCCATTGATCATCCCGTCCAACCCCTCTGACGTAAAAGGCAGACGGCAAAATCGGCCACATCCATACTGCTATATAAACCCTAACCTTGTCGCAGCAAACTTTCTGCGCTTACACTGTCTTCCTTCCTCTTGTTTCGTTTTTGGAACGGCATAACACCACGCTGACGCCTCATAATTTTCAATAAATTATACATAAAGGAATTGAAAGCAAGAAAGAAAAACAGCCACCATGCTCCCCAGCTCTCTCACCAAGCCCTTCCAGCTCCTCTGCCGGTTTATGCAGTGGTCCAGCGCGGCCATCGTGCTGGGCCTGACGTCCTACTATATCCATAAGGGGCCGAGGGGCTTGCTCTTGAAATATGTTGAGGTTATTGTATGTTTCGTCCTTTTTCTTTTGCACTATTTATGCAAATGTCTAACGAAGTTCAGTCGACAATGTCCATCGTCTTCTTCCTCCCAGCCTTCATTTCGCCATTCATGCCCAATCGTCTCAGCAAATACGTCCTCTTGATCGACGTCGTCTTCTCTTATCTGTACGTTATATTGCTTTCCTACCTGTCTCTCAACAACTCAATACGCGAATGAATGATACTAACCCAAACCCAGCTGGCTCACAGCCTTCATCTTCGCCGCCCAAGACTACAACCGCGACGACTGCTTCCTCAACGCGCCCCCCCACCACAGCTGCGCCAAAAAGAAGGCCAATGAGTCGTTTATCTTCTTGACTTTGTATGTTGCTTCCCTCAACTTCCGACCTCCAACTCCCCTATCCCCTGGGGGGATACAGAGTATAGAACTAACGACGTATACAGCATCTTCACCTTTTTCGCCATGTTCCTCGAAGTCCTCAACCTCTGGGCCGACCGTCGCGAGACCCGCTCGCCCTCGAGGGAGAAGTACTCGGGTGGTGCCCATGGAGGCCCGCCTGATGCGCCGGTGGGTTCGAGTAATGTCTAATAACTGTTTACTTTGTGAACGCTTTCTACCTACCTACCTATCTAGGTGGTTTGCACGTCTGCGATATGAAATCGAGGTGAATGAGTGAGCGTGTTACGATGGGGATCAGCGTGGCAACTCTTGAGGAGAAACGGACGACAAGGTTTTGTTGATATGATTGTCGGTGTCGCTGTGGCTATGGTTATGGTGATCTCCTGGCTTGATGGATGATACAAACATTGACCTGGGAATGAACCAAGAGGTGGAGTAATGTGAATAATGTGATTTGGAAGGTTGTTGTCTGCCCTACATCACGATCGCGGTTTAATCCTGTTGGCCGATATTGTGTACCTACTGTAATGCCCTAATAGCTCACTAGGAGCGTTGATAGGAATGAATTGGACATAATGCATTTGAGTAAAGTGGACCACGATGCAATGTTTATACATATCTATCGTTTCCGAGACCAAAACTTGTCATCAAATCTAGTCGTAATCGTAGACAATCGGTTTTAGTGCGAGTTACAACCCAATGAAACAACCAGATGACTTATATACTAGCCCGTCGCGGCGCCAAAGTCCGTTGCAGCTTCTTCTTCTCCTCCGTCTCCTCCGGCAAAGGCAGAGAGCCCTCGCTGCGCAGCTTTTCCAGATACTGCTTTCCAAAGTCGTACCCGACCTGGTAGATCTCGTCGAACTTGCCAAAGTCGAGCGTGCCATAGGGGTCGATCGGCGGCCGCATGTACAGACAGCCGGGCATGTTTTTGGCGCGCTCCAAGTTGTCGATGGACGAGACATACGCGAGCCGTGCCTGGATTTCTGACAGCGTGGGCGGGTTGGGAACTGACGAGAATGGATTCCATCTGTTGATGACGGACCAGGCGCCTGAGAGGGAGTCGCCGTATGCTTGGGGGGTGTTGTCGTCGATGGAGCCCACGTCTACGGCGAAGATCACGTCTGCGCCAAGGCCCTTCATGTAGGCTACAGTGAGGTTGTCGATGTAGCCGCCGTCGAGGAGCATACTGCCTTCGTCGCAGATCGGTGGGATTAGGCCGGCTAGGGTCATTGATGCCCGCACGTAGCGCCAGACGTAGCCTGAGGAGTGGAACTCGGCGCGCGATTTGCTGATGTTGGTCGTGTTGCAGTAGAATTCGAGCCAGAAATCTTCAATTTGGCTGTCGCCGAAGGTTTTGAAGATGCCGCGGTTGAACTCGTGGCCGGTCGTGTACGAGGCTGTTGGGTATGTTAGGTCGAGCGCGAAGCGCCATATACTACCCATGCGGCCGGCAAACTTCTTGGCACGACCGTACATGGGGACCACATCGGCGTCTCGCGCGTACAGAGCTCCGATAAACGACCCGATTGAGGTGCCGCCGATGATGTCGATCGGGATTCCAGCCTCCTCCAGAGCCTTGATGACTCCCACTTGGGCGATGCCCCGGGCGCCGCCGCCTCCAAGGACGAGGCCGACGGACCGGCCACATAGTCGACGCGCAAGGCGGTGGAAGTCTCCCTTGAACGGTGTCTCAGCGGAGTAGAGGGGCGACTGGTGGATCCGTCGCGATGTGTACTTTTGGATTTCCGCCTGGATGACTTGGACCCTCTGCTTGAGAACTGCGCCAAAGCGTTTTGTCTGCGGGTGGGAAGGCTCTTCCGTCAGTCGGAACGGCATTTGGATGTGATGATGGCCTCCGTTGATCCAAACCCGGTTCTTCAACCATCGTCGCGTCAAGCCAGGCGAGCAGTAGCGCTCCGCATGCAATAAGACGAGCTCTTTCCGAGCGGTCGTCTTCATTCCGAGAAGGAATCGTTCGTACTCTCCGATGACCGGGGACGATTCCGCGAGACCAACAAGGAGAAGGCAATCAGCCTGCTTGATACAAGTCTGTGTCCACGGGGAGTTGACGTTGGTGTCTGCGATGTACAACAGCATCCCGTACTTCTCCTCCAGGTCCGCCAGATACTGGGACAGTTTCAGTTTGCCCATCTTGCTAAATGCGTGGCGTCCCAAGTGATTTAGAATGGCTGCTTGATTGAGGGACGTCACACCGTTCGTCACACCGATTTGATGAAGGGCGTTCAGCAATCGATGGCCAAATTCGACGACAGGGACGCCAGCGGTCACAGGCAAGATGCCGACGGTACGAAGATTGACCGTCGAGGTTGCTGTCTTGACGGTGCCCGTGTTGCCATGTTCGGCGCTATTCTCGGTGAGTGGGCGCTCGACGAGATCCCGCATGCGTTGCGCGATAAGCTTCGAGACCTGGATGGTGATCCCGGGATGCTCCTGTGCCAGGCTATTGAAAAGGGACCTTGGGAATTTGGCCAATTCAGTGTCCCGGATGGCGTGCAGAGTAGCCGGTCGGGTGGACTCAGTCATGACCTCGAGCTCGCCAACACTTTCTCCCTGGCCATATTCGCCGAGAACGGTCATCTTACCGCCCTGGTTTTCGATGAATGACCTCAAACGTCCGTTGAGGACGAGATAGATTGCATCGCTTTCGTCGCCTTGCTGGTAGATTACCTGGCCTGCAGTGACCTGCACCCATTCCAGGGCAAAGTCGATGTGCAAGAGCAACCTGGGTAGAAGGTCCGTCAGGCGCTTAGCCAGCGTCAATAGTACGATGGGATACCGCTCTGCAATCCTCTCAAGGGAGGCCCGCGGCAGGAACCCGACGTATACGTCAGTTTTGGCCACGACGTCGGTGTGGGAGCGGTAAGAAGCGGTCGCTCCCACATAGCCTTGCATGCCACCGGGCTTGATCATATACAGCGACTTGCGAGATTGCTTCCTGCGTCTGGAGTCACCGCCGCCAGCACCCAGGCTTGGAGCGCGGGAAGAAGCCCCCCTGGTAGCCTGCCTCAGTGGCGTGAAGCGCTCTTCCTGTGGATTTGCCGTCTTGGATGCGCCCAGGAGATCGTCCTCTTTGTCAACTACGGGCACACCCACGTCGAGGAATCCATCGATGACGTAGTATAAACCGGGATGGCGCTCGCCTTGTTCGACGAGGACGGAGCCTTGGGGGAAATAAACCACCTCGATGTCATTCCGGATCTCATCCTTCAAGTTGCCGATCGGTGAGGTGCCGCCGACACTGGTGACGGACATCGACATTGTCGATTCTGTGTCGCCATCGTTGGACCCTTCATAAGGGTCCATGAAGCCAAATGCGTTGTTGGTAAACACCGCCTTCTGAAGCCGAGAATCGTAGGACAGCAGCCTGGGAGATGCATCCCCCGAGACTAGACTCCCCTTGCGCAACATGTCACCAGTGCTTGTGGTGAGACCAATGCCGTTCATTATGCACTCCAAGATGGACTCTCGGAAGAGGGAGTCTTCGTCAAAGGACTCCTTCCGCTGGAATGGAAGGCGGGCTGTGACTAGTGGGGGTTGCTCTTTCTCGGCCAGCGGACTCTGGAGCTTCGGGGTCATATGATCGTATCTAGGACCGAACCTCGAAAGTTGAATGGTTGAAAGGAGGTCCCCGGGACTGGGCCCAGGCCCTTCTCGGTCGCTTCCCACATAGTCCGTACCAGCCACGGAGGATGGGCGATTCGCATTGGCCATCCTCGCCTGCAGGACGGCTTCCTTCCGTAGAAAGCTGCTCGAGCGACGTCTCCTCCCCGCGGAGGGGTTGTGCAACGCGATACCTTTGGTGATCTCCTCGGGGCCAAGGCGGTCCCGCTCCTTGATGAATTTGCCCTTGAGCCGGTCCAAGGCGCCCCCCCTCATTTCATTGGGGAGGTCGTACGTGGTAAACTTGTTCATCTGCCGCTCAATGCCCAAAACCTCATTCATGAGGCCAAGATAGGAGTGGGCCGTCGCAAAGGTCACTCGTTGCAGCCGCGTGAGGATCACTTGGACGATATGCGCTGTCGCTCTGGGGTAGACCCGTGTCAGACGCCGGAAGGCGCTGGCAGGGATGATCGCAATCGTAGTATCTACCATGGCCCGTGCCACAATATCCGGATGGACCGACTTCTGGTGCTTCTTACCCGGCAGCTGCTTGGGTTCTTGCTGCTCCGCCTTGGGACTCGGGGTGCTCTGGCTACCCCCCAGGTTTAATGGCGGCACGGAGGGGAGGTACTCCTCATTACTGGCCATGTGGGGGGCGATGTTGTTTGGCTCTCGTAAGGGATCAGGAGAGGCGCTGTCTAAGAACTCTCGAGGGCTGACCGGGGCCGGGGTGGATGGCCTCGCGGTGCTGCTCGGACCTACGCTGGGGCCCCTCAAAGCGGGGTTTTCTGCATCCCTTAACTGGATGTCCTCCGTGAAGAGAGAGAGGATGGAGAACAGGGAGGACATGGAGGCACCGTTTTTGACCTCGGTGAGCAGCTGATAGCGCTGTTTCCCCGCGAGATAGTCGTCCTCGTCCGCGGAGTCCGCGCCAGCGCGGGTCACGTCCTCCTCCCCATCCGACTTCCCTTCTCGAATGGACTTGACAAAGATCTGAACGAGCCCGTCTACGACCAGACAGAATCCCTTCTCCTCCTCGAGCAATAGCGTTTCGCCGGCGATCAGCTTCCTCGTCTGCATGGTGCGGGTTAATTCGTGGAACACCGGCCGCTCCAGGTAGCCAAAGACCTTGATGGCGCTGAGAAATTCATCGAGATAATTGGCCAAGCCCGGTTTCGAGTCCCCCTCTTGGATATCCGGGAACAGGTCGAGCTGCGGCTCCTTCCGCTGGGGCTCGGGAGGCAGGCGACTGTACATATTGAGGAACCGGTACCGAACGAACCAGCTGAGGGTCGACACCACGGCCAGCACGATGAGCAGACTGATCGGATTGCCCATTGGTCAGCGATTGTATAGAAAGCAAGGGCAGCTGCTCTGCTCCATGAACTTACAGGGTGGTGAAATTCATGGTGAAGGTTAAGCTCATGGAAAAGAGGGTGAAGAGCCATGTCGGCAAGGTGATGGTAGAAAAGGTAATGATCCAGTATAGAAGGCTTGGAATGCCCTGGAAAAGAAGAGAAAACACCCAACCGAACCACCCCACCATACTGGTCGGTTTTGGCGGCGACACCGGTGGGGGTGGGAGATGGGAATTGGAAAAACCCGAGAGGCCGGAAAGACTCGCGGTGATGGCGGGCGCGAGGGGTACGAGAGACGAGAGGGGCGATGCGGAGGTAGAAGTCAAAGCGGATGAGGCAGACACGTTGAGGACGCTGGAAGGAGAAGAAGGGACCGATATTCCGGCGTCGGCCATGATGGATCCCTACTCCTCCGGTTCTTTTTACTTTTCTTTTCGGGGGCTATGCCTGGCTGGGCCAGGAACAGCAAGGTCAAGGTGTGTTTGACGTCGTTGAATGGAGCCCAAGCCACTAAGCTCCCTGTTTTGTTAAACAGGATTGGCACAGGCCAAACTAAACCCTATTGGGAGGCTGAGTGGACCGTGCCACAATTGAATTGGGTGATGATTGATGAATCATGAATGGTGTCGTGGTAATGGGCGGACATAATGGTACCGAGGAACCTGACAGTGTAAGGGAAGGTGTACAGTAAAGAAGTGGCAATCAAGAACCAAGATCATGAGTACATACCGCCATTCAAGGGAACCACCACGCGCACATCTGATGTTCTCAAGATGGGATGAGAGACGATTTCTGGATAGAAGAAAGAGAGAGAGAGAGAGAGGAAGAGCAGAAGACATGAAGTCAAGAATGAGACGAGATGAACTTCTTGTTGTTTCTTACCTGAGGCAGAACAGTCACGGGCTGCTCATAAGACTCTATACCGGATTAGGATTAGTGGATGTTGTCGAGTCTTGCACGTGCAAGCTTCATAAGAATGCATTATTAGTGTTCCTGTGATTATCTTGGAGATCAAAGGTTATGGATCAGGTGACCGTAAGGCAGAAAAGAAACAATATTCGGGATGATTTTACCCCGTATTTTCCACCGATGACTGGGTTGTGGGGAGGTTCATAGATAGGTTGTATAGAGCCTTCTTCTCAAAGTATAGTAGATAACAAAGGAATATAGAGAATGATCAATTCAATCCCTCTTGCAGTTTTAAATATCCCAATCGTCAAGGAACCAGCATACGACCAACTACCCCTTTGAAAGGCTCCAAGTCTTGGCCGTCCGAGCGGAATACCGAATCGGGGATTTTCTGCCAACGTCGACGGCCGCCTGACCAATCTGGCCTTGTTGCTGCCTCAGCTCCCCCCAACATCCTGGGCATGCTCCTCCTGATTCTTTGTGTCTTACACCTCCTCCCACTGCTCGATTTATTGCTTCACTTTGGTGGTTTTTGTCTTCCATTTGTCTATATAGCGGTGGTCCTGGTGACCAGGCCTGCTACGGTCATGTTTCAGGTACAGTTGACCTACCCTGTCGATGGCGTGAGAGGCCTGATAAGGCTTCCTCCGCCACCAGCTCTCTCCCGGCTTCACCGACCCCATCCTGGTGCATTGGATGATGTTGAAACCTGCTAACGGCATGCTTAGCGTCTCCGCGACGCAATCGACTCTCGGATTGCAGAGGAACAAGCTCGCCAGAAGGACGCCGTAACCCGCTCAAATTCCACCCGTCGCCCCGACCCGAATCGACGACCCCCCCGGGTCCGGCGCAACACTGGAACGCCGGTCCGGGGACCCGATCCCACCGAGTTCGAGCCGGATTTTGCGATTGGAGAGGATGACGAGTCCAGCACCGCGGGCACCCCGCGTCCGGGATCCGCTGATGTCCCCGAAAGCGCGCCGGCGGAGAACACAGGGGAGGCAAAGGCGGCTGTAGGGGATTCATCGTCGGCGGGGAAGGAGACGGCGCCCGCTACGGAGGCCAATAAACCCGCCGCCCCCGCGGAACTCCCCCCTGACGTTCGGGTGAAATTAAGGAAGCTGACCAAGATGGAAGCTCGGTATCAGGGTATGTTACGGGGTTGCGCAAATTATCAGGGATCTGGGAATCTAATGACTTTCTGTTACAGATCTTCTGAAAGCGTACCGAGCGGCCCATGCGCGTGTCCTGTCGATCGAACCCTTCGAAGCAGCCTTGCGCGAGAACACGCCCCTGACCTCCGTCGGAGACCCTAAAGCTTTGACGGAGTATTTGAATCAGATCTCCTTGAAGAGTGACATGGTTGGGGAGGAGCTGAAGCGTGTGACGACCGAGAGGGATGACTACAAGAAGAAATACGAAGAATCCGAGAAGGCCAAGAAGGCTGCGTTGGACGAAGTCGACGAACTCAAAAAGAGTCGCAAGGATGACGATGATGCGAAGGGCGATCAGAAGGTTGTGGACACCCCAGAAGCGAAGAAAACATCGTCGGATGACGCCGATAAGCCCGCTGCTCAAGCCTCCGAACCGCAGGAAGCGAGCGAGGAATTTTTCTCCTTCGACGCCGAGGTCCCGCGATTGGAGTCAGAATTGAAGCAGAAGCAAGAAGAGGTCGAAAAACTCCAATCCCAGGCGGTGTCGCTGAAGCGCGACCTGTCCGTGGCACGCGAGTCGACGGAGGGCATGGTCATCAATCTGGAATCTGCGACTAGGGAGCTTGTGGACCTGCGCGATAACAAGGATAAGCAAGACGCGGAAATTGAGAAGCTGAAGAAGGCTAGACAAGAAGACGTGGACGACTTGAAAACCAAGCTTGCAGCTTCCGAGAGCGCCGTCGAAAAAGCCAACACCGAAGTCGAGAGTTTGAAGACTGAACTGACGCAGAAGTCGACCGAAATCGAACAGCTTCGCGAGAAGGCCTCCCAGTCTGAAACTGCCGATCAACAGGCGGAACTTACGTCTAAGCTCGAGGAGATGAAGAAAGAGAAAGACGCAAATGAGAAGCGCCTCGGCGTGGTCCAGGGCCTCGTTGACAGTCTCAAATCTCAGCTCAAGGAGACGCAGGAGACCATGTCGGGTCTTAAGACCGACGTGGACCAGAAGACGGAGAACATGGGCAAGTTGCAGAATATCGTCGCCTTCCTTGACGGCAACATGAAGGACAACACGACCTGGAAACAGGCAAAGGACCAGGTCGCGAGTGGCAAGAAGGCCGACTTCAATGGCCTGCGTGAGAGTCTTGCTCCTGCGCAGAAGACGCCAGCCACCACCAAAACCCCCGAACCCAAGGCTCCCGAGCCAGCCAGCCAGCCGGCTGCCTCTACAGGTGCTGCCGGCGGAGGTGGTAAAAAGAAGAATAAGAAGAAGAAGAAGGGTGGTCAAGGAGGCAACGAACCCAGTAAGCCCGCAGAGGCATCTCCGGCTCCAGCGGAGGAAGCACCTGCGACGGAGACGAAGTCGGCCGGTTCGGACTCGAGCGACTTGGAACAGAAGATTGAAGCTCTGACGCAGCAGTTGGAAGAGAAAGAACAAGCCATTGACCGCCTTAGTTCAAAACTCAAAGGGGAAGATGACCTCAAGGAAGAGATCGATTCTCTTCGCGATGACCTCCTTAACATCGGTCAAGAGCACGTGGAATCGAAAGATAAGATCAAGGAGCTCACGGCCGATAAGAATGCTTTGGAGGAGACCATCTCCAAGTCAGAGAAGGAGCTGACTGACCTGCGTACCAGCAGCGCTTCCAGCGCTGATAGCGAGAAGGCGCACAGTGACCTCAAGGGCGAGTACGAGAGCTTGAAAGTGAAATTCACCACCATGGAAACCGAACTCTCTGCTGCCCAACAGCTCGCCACAACCCGATTCAAGGACCTTACGGACCTGCGGGAGACTGTCCAGAAGCTGCAGCCCGAATTGAAGAAGCTGCGGAATGAGTCGGCGGAACTCCAGAGTACCAAGGAGGCCCTGGTGGGCAAGACATCGGACTTGCGAACGCTCGAGGGCAGACAGGAGGATTTGAGAACGGAGCTGAAGAACCTCAAGTCGACGATATCTGATCGCGACAACGAAGTGAACACGCTCAACAAGAAGATCCGACAGGAGACCGATAGTCGGTTGAAGGCCGAGGAGAAGCTAAGCATCGCCCAGTCCGACCTGCGTTACTCGGAGGGCAAGAAGCAAGAGGCGACGGAGGCGAAGGAGAAGGTTGCGGCGGATCTGGCCAAGGCCCAGAGCGAGTTGAAGACTGCCCGGAATAAGTTGAAGGAAGTGGAACAGAAATCCACGCAACTTAGCCGGGATTTGAACGGCCTGCGGGAGGATATCCAGCTGAAGACCGCGCAACACGCCAGCGCCCAGAGCCTGATGAACAACATGCGGGACCAGGGATCCGAACTGGGCATGCAGATGAAGGAGGCGCGGGAGCGGTGCGAGAGCCTGGAAGAGGAGCTGGCCGATGCCCAGCGTCTTCTGAGTGAGCGAACCCGCGAGGGTGAGACCATGCGCCGGCTGTTGAACGACATCGAAGGCCGCACGGACAGCAAGGTGCGCGAGTTTCGGGAGCGCATGGAGGCGGCCATCGAGGAGCGCGATCGGGCCGAAGACGAAGCCAGTGCGCAGGGGCGCCGTCGGGCGCGCGAGCTGGAGGAGCTCAAGGGCAAAGTCCGGGATGCCGAGAAGGCGTTGCGGGTTGCCGAGGAGGACAAGGAGGAGCTTTTGCATTCCCAGAAGGAATGGAAGCGCCGACGGGACCAGCTGGAGGAGCAGTCGGTGCACTCCACCCAAGAGCTGACAGATACCCGAGAGGCCATGGCCCGACTGCGCGACACCCTAGACGAGAGCGAAAAGCAAGTGCGCGATCTGGAGAAGGAAAGATCCGAACTACGCCGCTCGGTCGAGGACACCAACGCGCGGCTGGAGAAGCTGCGCAAGTCCAACCGTATGCTAACCGAGGAAGCGCGTTTCGGGCGAAATTCGCCCTCGCGAAACTCGATGGACTCCGGGTCGCGGAGGATGTTTTCGCCTGGGCCGATGGAGCGCAGCCCGTCTGCTCGAGGCAGTGACACGCCGACTGCGAGCGGGACGATCGATTACATGTATCTGAAGAATGTGCTGCTGCAGTTCCTGGAGCAGAAGGACCGGAATTACCAGAAGCAGCTGATCCCGGTTCTGGGGATGTTGCTCCATTTTGACCGGTATGTTTATTATCTTTTTTATGTGCTTCTTCCCCTTTGTGGATCTTTACTAACTGCGCCCAGAACGGATGAACAAAAGTGGATGGCGGCAATCTCGAAATAAGTCAGATGGATAGAGTTGGTGTTATTGCTTGCATTCACGTGCATAGATATTGTTTTGAAACTGTATAGGTACATAATATGTTTTTTTAATCTCTTTTTTTCTTCTTACACTGTCCACGATACAAAGCACAAGCACAAGTATAGGGCGCAGGGCGCGCCAAGAATGGTGGGGTTTCTGGATCTGTCATTCAAATTCTGGAAAGCATGTGGGGTGCTTGGATTTTCTCCATCGACAACATTTTCAGAACAACAAGATCAACAGAGGCTGAGAAGAAGAAAACTACACCTTGACCACAACATGTCCGACCAACCTACCATCCGCCTAGCCACTCCGGAGGGCAAGTCCACCTTCAAACACCATACACAAGCTACCAAAAAAGCTTGAAATCAACAGATAAAACACATATATGTAGCCCACTAATCCCACCCAAATCCATACAGACGTGCCCCTCATCCTCCAATTCATCCGCGAGCTCGCCGACTACGAAAAGGCCCTCCACGAAGTCGAAGCCACCGAAGAATCCCTCCTCGCAACGCTCTCTTTCCCCGGGCAGCCCCCCAAGCGGGGCTCCGTCTACACCGCGCTCGTCACTCCCCCCGCGACGGCGACCGACCCAACCCCCATCCCAGTCGGCATGGCGCTGTACTTCTACAACTACTCGACGTGGCGCGCGGCGCCGGGCATCTACCTGGAGGATCTGTACGTGCAGCCGAAGGCGCGCGGGCACGGGTACGGCACGCGGCTGCTGCGGTGGTTGGCGGGACAGGTGCTGGAGGCGAAGGGGAAGAGGCTGGAGTGGAGCGTGTTGACGTGGAATGAACCGAGTATTGGGTTTTATAAGCAGATGGGGGCCAAGCCTATGGACGAGTGGTTGAAGATGATGGTTGAAGGGGAGGAGGCGTTGGGGCAGTTGGCTAGGTCTTGATTTATATTATACCTATTATGGACTATATATGATATGACCATAGCATGGGCATAGTATGACTATAACATGATCATATACATAGCCATCTATGATCATCATGTTCGATCAGCTTACTCTGCAGGTCAATGTCTCACGTGCTATCGACAGTAGGGAGATCTTCCACTATGAGCATGAACACGATAGAATCATTGAAATTGGTGTTTCACGTTTATCATTTTGATTATGGAGCCCTTTTGATAGGATATAAATATTTGAGAAGATCATTGAGTTTTCTTTACCAGACAAAGATATGTGTATAGATATGTGTATATAGTAATAGTAATAGTAAAAAGTAAAAAAAAAAAAAATGGAGCAGCAGGGGATTGAACCCTGGACCTCTCGCATTCATGAACTAAACACAGGTGAAAAGTCACGTGCAAAGCGAGCGCTCTACCACTGAGCTACTACCCCAAACATACACTGGAACATCTGCTTTTGTGTTAGATATTCAACTAGAAGTCTTTCTATGAAATGGCACCAATTTCTTACAGTACCTGATTATACTTTACTTACCAAACATCTAGAATTACTTGGATAATGAATTCAAAGAAACTAATATATGGTCTTTGAAACAATATAATACAATGTGAAGCACAACCCATAGCACAATAATCTTAATCACTGGTGAGTGCAGGTGACACTCAGCACGCCGAGCTTTTACCACCAGGGTATATTGACATTTCATTTAACAATGATACTAATTAAAGGCTGTATCTGATAATATACACTGAAGAACAAACAAGAAAATAAAAATCAAAATAAACACGATGGCGCAGTCAGGCATTATATAGCTCCATATTGACCATCAAACAAGCTCGCATTCAATCAACCCATCAACACAAGACGGCACAGTCCAGATCTTTAACACACGCAGCCCAGCCAACCCAACAAGCTCCACCCACTGCCGCTCAGTACGCTCCTTAGCCGCCACATCAGCCATCATGACGAGATCCAGCGACGTAGCCTGCCAGTGCGCCCCCGTATCAGGGATGACATTCTCATAGATAAGCAGCCTACTATATCCGCGCGTCATGCTCGTTGCCAAATTGCGCAAGATCGCCACGCACAGCTCGTCATTCCAGTCATGCAGCACAGAGTGCAGGAAGTATGCGCGCGCGCCACGTACGGGCTGCGGCGTGAAGAAGTCGTGTGCCATGGGCTCGAACGGCTTGGTACCGTGACTGCTGGAGAGGTCGGCGAGCACGGAAGGCTGGTCTTGCAGGACGAGTCGGCCTGGCGCGCTGGGGTATTTGGCGTGGAATCGCTCTAGGTCGTGGCCTTTGTTGCCGCCGACGTCGACGAGGAAGACGGCGTCGTTGTGCTCGGTGATGGCTCCGTCGATGAGGCACTCTTGGACGGGGTAGAAGCCTTCGTCTGTCCAGCTGGGTCGACCGTGGTGGTAGGTGGACATGAGGGAGTTGAATTGGGCGGGGAGGTTGGGGTAGCGCGGGTTTTTGGTCTGGAGGTATTCGAAGAAGTGGCTGTTTGTTTGGAAGCCTACGTTGAAGGGGGAGTTTGTGCCTTCTGTTGGGCTGCGGTAGTTGTTCTCCTTGAGCCAGGTGGGGATGGCGAGGATTGCGGGTAGGGTGCTCCCGGTTCTAGAGGGTTTTATGGTGTTGGTTTGGGGTTATCAGGGGTAAGGGGTTTGGATGGACGTACATGCATGGGAATGTGTCTCTGTATCGGGGCATAGCTAGAGTGGAGGAAAATCGTGTTCCCCGATATTCATCGAACCCTGTTTCGATGATGACGCCCACAGCTCCGAGGTGTTTTAACAGCCGTCCTGGATGGGTTAGCCTTATCTCCAGCCCTAAGTTACTGGATCCAATGTTGAGACTACGCATCCTACTCACCAAGCACTTCTGGATCCGCGCCTGTCGCCTCAGCCAAGTCTGCCACAGACCTTGACCTGTTATTCCAGGAAATGAAGGCAAATATGTTCAGATTGATACAGGTCTCAATTGCTGCGAAGGTAGCAGGCTATCAAGCACCACCGTCAGTATCACATAGACCGTAGACAAAGGCCGGGAATGAGAGAGAAAGAGTAAAAGAAAAACCATACCTGCGCCCAAATATATCGGAGTATCGTCTCCTGGGGAGTTTCCATTGCTTGAAGTAGCGACTGAGCTGCTGCCACCAGCCCCAGTCTAGAATTAGCATCCCCATTGTTGAATGCTGCACTGTAGCTGTTGATATCCTGTAGAATAGAGGCGAGTTGCTCGGGCGCATTGGGGGCCGTAACCGCGGGGCCGTCTGCCATGTTGTATTGAATCGAATTAAGGAAAGTACTAGAGAGAAACAGAATTAATAGAACAGTAAATTCAGAGAAAGTGAATAGAAGATAGATAGCAGGTGGAAATCGACCTCAATCAACTTCTTTATCAACCTTCCCCCTACAAAGCCAGGAACCGAGGGGGAGGGACAATTAGGGCAAGGTTCGGGGCGTTAACGCCCCCCCACCATCCTGCTGCCTCACTAAGTTAGCTCTTCAGGATTGGAAGGGTTTGTAGTCCGCTCCGCTCGAATCCTTCGTCTTCAAAACATGGGCCTGGTGTTCGTCCCAGCCTCTTCCTGCGTGTTGATCGGGCCGATTTTTTCGATTTTCCCTTTTTCTCGGTGTGATGTACATGCAGCTTCTTCCGCCGGTGTGCTCAGCCATTGCCCCTCGGGGTGAAGCACGAAGCAAAGGATTGCTTTAGCTTAGACGGGGCCAATTCACACGATAACTTCATCTTCGTTGGCGTGGCGAATTGACATACCGTTGGATGATAAAGAACTCACTCCCTCTTCCACAGGGTCCTGGGAAAAGCACACTCTTGGAGTCCAACTTGACCAGACAGACCCCCCCACACATCGCTTGCAGTTCTTTGGTCTTCCGTTACTTACAGACTATCACTGATTACAGCGTCCAAGATGTCATCCGCAATGGGGACCAAAGCTTACGATGAGGAGGACTTGGGGCCCATGGCGCTCGCCGTCATGTGGGTGTTCACCGGCCTGGCGAGTATCTGCGTCTTTGCGCGTCTTTATATTCGGCTCCACGTGCTACGAAATCCGGGTCCAGACGACTGGATTATTATGATATCTATCGTGAGTCTGCTGAATTTGCCCAACACTTATTCTTGCCCAGACTAATGCGCCGTGCGCCGTTGTGTAGGTCATGGGATGGATGTACTGCGCCCTTACGACAAAAGCTGTGTCCTTAGGTTACGGGCGGCACACAGCATCAATACCGATTGAAGATGCCCAGACAGCCCTCAAGTGGAACGAGGCTGCCTTTGTATTCGGAATAGTCTCGTTCGTCTTCCCTAAGATCGCAGTGGCCGCTCTGCTCGACCGACTCCTGCTTCCCCGAACCCTCAACCGCTGCATCATCTGGGGCCTGGTGGGTGGGCTGGCCGTGGTAGGTATTGTGAATATCTTCATTTATGTGACTATGTGTGATCCAATCCAAGCGCTTTGGAAGTTCACCATGGTTGCGACTGGAGAGGCAACTTGCAGGGATATTTGGATTTTGATCAACTATGCTACGTTCACAAGTGGTAAGCTTTACGTTTTCTCATTTTCTGCTTTATCAGAAATTTAGTAGATTGCTGCATGTCAATAAATACTGACAATTGTTGATGCAGCCCTCTCTGTTTTTGTCGATTGTTACCTCGCAGTATTCCCAAGCTTCGTTCTTTTCGGTTTGAAGATGTCTCTGCGTAAGAAGATAGGGTTAAGTGTCACCATGGGACTTGGATTCTGGTGAGTCTTCCATAGGGACAGCTTCATCAGATGGAAATGTGTACTGACAAGATATTCAGCGCGGCAGGGGTTGTGGTCGTCAAATGCATCCAACTCAAAACACTCGCCAACCTCAGTGATTCTACTTGTACGCCTTCCCATAGAGTTTAAGAAGAGCAAAAACTAACCCCAATATAGACAGCACCGTCTCCCTAGCACTCTGGACAAGGTACACCAGCAATCAACCTTTCCATCTTTCCTTCTTAGTCAAACAAATTTCTAATCAGTATTCGAAACAGCATCGAAGCCAACATGGTCGTCATCGCAAGCTGCATCCCCTGCCTTCGCCCTCTCCTAGACTTCATCACAACAGGCAACTGGAACACAAAATCCTCTCAGTCTCAGGAAGCCTCCTCATGGTACGGAACAAAACGCTCGCACATTTCAACTAGCATCAGCAAGCGGCATGACGCTGCGGCACGCGATTCCCAGAAAAACTTCATCATCCGGCGCACGACCGACGTAGAGGTTCAGTTCGAGATGCAGACTCCTGTGACACCGACGAATAGACAGCATTTTGATTTTGGATTCATATGATTGTTGATGTTGGCATTTGTTTTGTTTATGCGGATACCACTATGTTTGATGAATTGTGATTTGATCTATGTGGCTTTTTTATATATCCAATTTTCATGGATATTAGATACTATCATTTGTTTTCTAGATTCGTAGATGTTATTGCGAAACAGGTCGGCTATTCTACACCACGAGTGATCTATCCTCCTGGTGAAATTAAATAGGTCAAATCAATCAGACCTTTGGCTATTTGTGCATTCCCCCAAGCTTCGATCTCCACTGGGTTGCTTGCTTGTCCGTGCGAATATGATGAGTTAGAATTTGGCATTTGACAAAGTAGACAGTAGTCACATATAGGCTATACAGAATGAGAGATACCCCGGCGCTGAAAAGGGGCAAAGAGCGAGGGGAAGAACAATCAAACGATCAACGATCAACCCCTCCATCAACGCCCCTGTGGGAACCCGAGGTCAAGGAGCACATAAAAACAAAACAAAAAAAAAAAAGGCCTCAAGGACCAGCTTCTGGCACGGGGGTTGTCGCGATCCCGACAGCACCGAATAGAGCTACCTAGACCCACGCTATAGTACATAGTGGACTTTATCTACTATCATGCAATCACACGCTAGACACTGACAAATCCCAATCCGACATAGCGGCCCCTGATTAGGGTCGGAATCATTCAGATCTCGGTGTGGGGTTACTCCCCTACTGCATGTAGCGAAAATCAATAGCGCGGGGGCGCATTGATTCCTTTCACTATCCTTGTTGCAGCTCTTTTCTTCCTTCTTGCCGGAACGAATGTCGGATGCCGATGGTGGAGGGGGGGGGAGGGCCCCGTGGTAGCCTTGCGCTGCTAGGGGAGGATTGCATCCTTTGGACCCCACCCCACTTGTTTTTAGGGGCCGGGGTTGATAGGACCGGGCCGGGACAACTGGTTTGGATGAACAGGGACCTACCCCCTCTCCTTTGTATTTGCTACTGCTGCTGAGGGAGTAAAAGGCGTGAATCCCCGCTGTCGTTGGTAGGTCGGGTCCTCGTTGTGTTACACTTTCACCGGCGAACCCTGCTGCAAACGTAAAAAGCCTTCTGAACGCTGTCTGGTGGCTTGAGGATTTATGATCTGCCAGCATTCACATTCCTGTAGGATGTCGTGGTAGATCATACGACGGAAGAAAGTTTGTATGAGCTTGCGTGGTGGGGACTTTCAGTGCGCCTTGGCCCATGAAGCTCTTGAAAGTTACTCTGCAGGGTAGTCTCAAGACGTGACTGTAATGATTTTCTATCGTGACTCGGGGTGGTGGTTCGAGAGAATGATCTGCATGGTGATTTGCATACTGTGTACGCAATGCCATTGACTCTTAGACTATCAGTCGATCAGTATGTTGATTAGCAGAAATGGTGTGATGGAAGCCTAGGCTTTGCTCAGTACCGTAGGACAATTTCAGATGTTCTAAAAGTCTACCAGGCATCCCAAATACTGGTCCGATGTGCAAATGATGGTGTTTTTTTATATAGAATAGTGATGTATGTCCGGATGGCTGTTTTCGACCACGAGATCAAAAACATCAATCAGTGAATGATAGGACCTTGAAACCATTAATATTCCAACAATAAATGCTAAGCTAGAGTTGATGCATAATTGACCTAATATCAACAAAGCGACGCTTGCGTCAATCATGGAAGCCAATGATATACTACTTTAACATTATGTGATGGTCAGTATGCCATAAAACTACATGGAGAGTTTTCTGGTACATTCGGCAAACCTATTCAAACTATACTACTATCAATGATATCGGCCATAAATAAATAGAGTATATTTGGCTGTCTTTGGGTGTCTGCATTGTCAACATGCTTTGACAGTTGCCTCACGCCCATAACAGCTGTTTCTAACCCTAGGTATTTTGTGGGAAAGAAGACTATCTGGGCACTCTCCTGGGCCTTTATAGCTGTGACTATTGCCCTACACCATAGATTGATATTATCTCATCCGCCGAGGCAGTGGGTATATGAAGCATTGATATACGCTGCAGCTATCTGAGAAGCTGACTGCCACAAGGGGCAACCGTGTACATTTTGAACACATGTTACAATATTGAAGCTTATTATTAGAATAATCCAAAGCTTTCATGTCGTCATCTATGTATACAATTGCAACAGCTCCAATGCGCCTCACAACGGGCGCCGTGTTCGACTGACAGTCTAATCTTGGACTTTGCCTTCAACGGGTAGTGTATTGCTATCCGTGAAAGTTCAAGCTGGTTCACAGTGGCAGGTACTTCTACCTATTGGCGTGGTCAACATTGGCAACATTGAAGTATTTCACAATCGTCATGGAATAGCGTCGAGTTTTTCCAGCACCAGCTACATGTCAGTGGATACTATTGACAGCGCTTAGAGCCAAGTTCATCGACCGTCTTGGTCTAGAGTTTCGAAAATAGTGCTCCTTCCGGTTTCACGGTCGAAGAAAAGCTATATATGAACCCGAGAGTTGAGATGGGTGGTGTCCTTCGAATACTGCTGATCTTTTTTCACTGGTTCTTGCAATGGTAAACAGAGGCTTGATATATGATGTCATTCTGGGAGTTGACATCTTATCTCATGATGTGGGCATGCATATCCATTTGTGGAGAAAACAGGAAATCTACTCCTTACATTGATTCTTGGTTCTCCTTTAACTGAAGGGACATGCTGTATTCTCTGGTTAGCAAATTGTTCTACAAATATATCAACTATATTATAAGATAGTGCTTTTTCCCTTAATTGCAATTCCCGTTATTCATCTGATCCATTGTTATTGTATGTATAATTTCATAGATATAAAATCATTTCGTGATGCAATCATAAGCCCGATCTGGGATCGGCAAATGATCGGAGTCTGGCGGTGAGACTTTGTCGTCATGGCCGCCCCGACTGGTCCAAGCGCCCCGAATCCAGAAAATCATCCCGCTCTTCCCCCTTGATTTCACTCGACTTCATTCCTTGCTCGTGGTCCGTTACTCGCTACTCCAACAACATTCCGCTTCGTCTGTTTATGGGATTACGGTAGAATCCCGCCATCTCTGCCAAATGGCCTCCTCCGCGCAAGTCAGCGCTGAGCAGAACAACCATGTCGACTACGTCATCCAATATAGCTTCGCAGGCACGGGTAGGTTCCCTCAGCACTTGGACGATACACGCAGATACCTAAACCTCCTCAGACATCACTCAGGCGACTCAGCAGTTTGAAACACTACTGCGGAGTCTGTCCGAAGTAGGACTGCAGTCGGAAGTCCGCCAGGGGGATGAGGAGTCGTTGCTGGTCTTTGTCCGCGCGGCCAAAAAACACCGTTTGAAACGAGCGATCTACCAGTCCCGGTAAGCCCGACCGTCTGCGAAAGTAGCCTCTTTATTCTGTTACCTAACGGTTCTGCTTTGGTCAGAATTCGCGATTGGTTGCATGGTGTCCGTAACAGCGAGCCCGAGCCTGAGGAATCCGCCGAGCCACAAACCGAGGGGGAGCGCTTGCGCGTGATATATCATATGATCACGGTGCCCAAGGATGCCGGTGGTGCAGGAATTACGATGAAGCATGGCGAATGGAAGAATGTCACTGCGATATTCCCCCTGCATGACCAGGAGGCCAACAAGCAGTGCATGCGGGCGTTCAACAGCAAAACCTTCCTGTCCTCGGAGGATATAGATTACATCCGCGATGCATTCGGCGAGAGTGTATGTGACCGACAGAAGTGATTGGGGACTGGGCACTAACGGTTTCTGCAGGTCGGATTCTACTTTTCTTTTTTGCAATGCTACTTTAGATTCCTCCTTTTCCCCGCGGCCTTTGGATTCTCGTGCTGGTTGCTGCTGGGGTCGTTTTCGATTATATACACGGTCGTCAATGCTTTGTGGTGCATCATATTTATCGAGTATTGGAAGCGCCAGGAGGAGGACCTCAGCTGTCGCTGGCAGACAAAAGGGGTCTCCGCTGTTCGTGAAAGGAGACGCGAATTTAAACCGGAAAAGGAGGTTTACGATCAAAGTACGGGCGAGACACGAGGGACTTTCCCTACGGTGAAGCGGACATGTCGCCAGCTACTCCAGGTGCCTTTTGCCGTTCTAGTCACGGTTGCCTTGGGACTTATCATCGCTACTTGTTTTGCGATCGAGATCTTCATCTCGGAGGTCTATAACGGGCCGCTTAAGACCTACCTGGTGAGTCTCAAAAGATATAGTATTATTGCAGGGAACTAACTGCCCAGGTGATCATTCCCACCATTTTATTGTCTGCTCTCATCCCAACCATGAGTGCGGTTCTCATGTCCGTCGCGACCAGACTCAACGACTACGAAAACTACGAGACCCAGGCTGCGTATGATGTGGCCATGACACAGAAAATTTTTGTCATCAACTTCATTACCTCGTATCTGCCTGTATTTCTGACCGCATTTGTCTACGTCCCATTCGCCAGCCTTATCGTACCGTACCTCGATGTCTTTCACCTGACCGTCCGCCCTTTCGTCTCCAAGGAGCATGCCACGACGGCACGCACCGACTTCAGCATCGACCCGGACCGTCTGCGCAAGCAGGTCATCTACTTCACCGTCACAGCGCAGGCAATCAACTTTGCCATGGAGACGATCGTGCCGATTCTCAAACAGCGCCTGATGCGCGAATACAAGGCATATAACCGCAGAAAGCAAGCGCAGGCCGGCGCGGGCGAACAATCCGACGAGAAGAGAGCTCCACCAGTGACGTTCAACGACCACAAGGACGAGACGGAGTTCCTCAAGCGCGTCCGCAACGAGGCCGAGCTGGAAGACTACGACGTGACGGACGACCTTCGCGAGATGTGCATCCAGTTCGGCTACCTCGCCCTCTTCTCGACCACATGGCCGCTCGTGCCCGTCTCATTCCTAGTGAATAACTGGATCGAGCTACGATCCGACTTCTTCAAAATCTGCATCGAGTGCAAGCGTCCCACTCCGCAGCGCGCCGACACCATCGGGCCCTGGCTCGACAGCCTCGGATTCTTGTCCTGGACAGGCAGCATCACCAGCTCGGCCCTGGTCTACATGTTTCACGTGCGGCCAAATGGTGCGCCCACCGCCATCACGGGTTGGGCTCTCCTCCTCACCATCTTCTTCTCCGAGCACCTGTACCTCATGGTCCGCTACGCCGTCAGCGCCACCCTATCCAAGATGGACCCGCCCAACGTCCGCCAGGAGCGCACCGACTGCTACCTGCTGCGCAAGAAGTACCTGGACTCCACCATCGCCGCCCGGAGCAGCGACGACGAAGAAGAGCAACCTACCGTCCAGCCAGACGAGACGGGCGATGGCTCAGAGATCACGCGCAAGTCCCTGGAGGAGGATGCACGCCGGTGGTCCCGCCACGGCACGGACTCCGCGGAGCGATTCTGGATGCGCCAGAGGGGTTGGCGGGAGTCTGCACAGGTGGGGTCGTCGATGATTCAGGCGCTGTCGTTGCATGAGAAGAAGAGACAGTGATGTATTAGGCTGCGGTATATAAAGATTTCGGTTTTTAAATCTAGAACGAAGATTGTGTACTTCCCTTTACAATATGTACTGTGCTTGAAGAATAATATAGATGCTATATTGTGGACAATTTTATAAACTCTGTAAGTGGAGTATCTACTATTGTAGAGTGACGCATCTGTGGTTGAGGGTAGGTTGTTCGTGATATTCCACGATCTATCATCATCGATCTCGATGTGGGACATTTTCGCTGCAGCATCGGTATCAGTATCACCCGTAGTATGCAGTTGCCAACATATTGACAAAGTATGCACAGGTTTGGAACACAAAGACAGCCAATGTAGCATTGTTGCCTGAGGTTGCAGCCTGATCAACGGTCTTAGTCAGACATTATATCACCATCCAATTCCGGAAGCCGGAGGACGCGCCCACTTGTCTGGCTGGATTTATCATTGTAAATAACAGTATGCATACATATGTTACCAAGCAGATAAGACACGAAAAGCATGGCATGGCATGACCGGTGAATCATCATGTTTACCACAGTCATGGAATTCATGGAAAGGTCGGAATGATTGGAGAGGGATGGCAGCCGAGGTGAGGGGGTGGACGCTTGGACCGGAAAGAGGTGGAAGATGAGGTGGGATGACTCAGCATTTCGAGTGGATCAGTCATCATCTTTCCGTCATGGTATATATTACATCGTTACTGTATCACAGAACCAGACACTTACATGACAAGTTCGTAGAGTATGATATGATTATTATTAGCAATGAGTAGAATCATAAAGTAGGAAGATATTTATAATTGTAAGTATAACCATAATAATAACGATAAAAACATTGATAACCAAAAATATGACAAAACTATGACAGAAAAGAATAAAAACAGTCAAAGTCTTGTAACCCACTGGAATGTAAGTACCCCGGCAATATCGGTCACCGAATTTCGACTTTCCGTTTTCCATGGGCCGTTCAACCACTGTTACCATTTTCCCTTCGCCCACTTTTCTTCCTCTCTTCTTTCCTCCTCTTTTTCTTTCTGACTGATATTTTAACTAATCCTTCTTCCCCCCCCAAAATCTCCCTCTGCTTACGAGATCACCACCCTAAACCCAGTCATCTTCATAACAATCCTTAGTCTGCTTAGTACTCACGCAGCTAACTTCCCTGACTAAAGAAACATCCCTCTCTGTCTGCTTACCTCATCGCTTGTTCTGGTCTATCAATCTCGATTTCCCTCCAGTTGCCCTTGCAGTCTTCCCCTGGATATTCTCCTTTTTTCTGAGTTTCCCCGACTGATTTCAGCCTTCCGCGGCTTGAATTGGTGGTGATCCGTCTGTGTCGGGCGTGTCTCTACGTGATTGTCCATACCTCTCGATGCAGCCTACACTAGCTCCGGCGCCGCATCCAAGCATGCAAACTTCTGCTCAGGTAAGCAACTGCTTCTCCTCACGGTTTGTCATCAGATCGCCCTGCCCACCCGGTGCGGAGGAGCTCTGTATACTGTCGCGAGTCATCGCGATGCCTATTCCGGGGGTGGCGACTGTGACGTGACGCGGGAAATAACTCCCCGTCGGTCGCGATCGTGCTCCGGACCCGCGGAGCTCCGGTCGCGCCGAACGGATGGGTCTCGCGCAGTGAAGAAGAAGAAGGTCGATGCTAATTGTTTACGCTCTAGGATCATGCGGATCAGGGTACGTGATAGATCTTCCTGGCCGTGTTGGCGACGGGAGACGGACGACGCGTCGCACGGAGTCACTCTCCTTGGTCGCTCACCGGCCAGCCTCGGTTTCTGGTCACCCTGGGAAAATCAAAAAAGCTAACGCGACAACCGTATAGTGCTTCATGATCAGCTTCTAGCTGCTCATCAGCACCTGTCCCACCCTCAGCAGGCGCGACCGCAACCCCAAGCCCAACCGCCGCCGCACATGCAGCCCAACGCGGCCAGCCCTCGCGATCAAACCAACATCGACCCCGCCATTTCGGGAGCGACCATGCTCGCGGGACCTCCTCAGACCCCTCCCCAGCCGGAATCCGTGGGGGGTCCCGAATCGCCCAAGACCTACGGCAAGCGACCGTTGTCGACCTCCAAGCGGGCCGCCCAGAACCGAGCGGCGCAGGTACGCGGCCCCCCCTCTCTTTCCCCTCCTGGATGGTTTATAGCTGACTGATTCACGCAGCGGGCGTTCCGTCAACGCAAGGAAAGCTACATCCGGAAATTGGAGGAGCAGGTCAAGGGGTTCGATGGGATGAGCGATCAGGTGAAAGGCCTGCAGAATGAAAACTACCAGCTGCGAGAGTACATCATCAACTTGCAGTCTCGGTTATTGGAGTCCCAGGGTGAAGTCCCGGACCTGCCGGCCAATATCGACCTGAGTCAGTCCCGCGCGGACATGCCCATGCCCCCCGCGGGTAACGCGCACGGCGGCGCTCCCGGCGCTCCGGCGCCCCCGCCGAATGCCCCGCAAAACCAGGCCCCGAACCAGACGGGCGGCCCGAACGATGCCATGAACTCGTTGAATCGCATCGCGGTCGCGGGCCTCGGCATGCGGAAGCACCCCAGCGAAGAGGCGAACTTTATGGGCCATAACTTCCCGGGCGCTCGTCGCACGCGGAACGACGAGAACCAGACCGATCCGGACGTATCGAAGACCGAGCCCCCGTCTGGCTTGCCGGTTGTATCATGAGGTGGCCTCATCTCACCTGTACTGACCTTAATCACGCTCATGCTCGTTCTTGCTGGCCTTTTCTTTGATACTATTTTTATCATTTGTCATCTCTTTTATACGCTTTATCCTATTCGTTCATCTCAATCCCCGGTGTATGGCGCGATTGCTTTTTCGGTTTTTGATTCCGGCCCTCGGAGGGGAGCGGTGTTTGGCTTTTGTGGTCCGGATTTGAAAATGCCACTTTTGCTCTGCCTTTTGAAGCTTAGATACAGATGGGAAATCACGGTGGCTGTCTTCCAATAGCTCGGATGTTTTCTTGTTCTTACGCTTCGTTCTTGATATTTGGGTCGGAGTAGTACCTAGTCATTTACTTAGTATGGGAGTTGTTCACTTTGTGAATGTTCTGTTGCGTCTCTGGCACATTGTTATTGCGATTTGCATGTTCATAATCGTCTTATCCATATTTTACCCTTTTGACTTGTTCTTACATGTGTAGAATGAGTAGAAGAACCCTATGGACCATCCTTCTGCGTACTATAGCGGGATCTCCGCTGTCAATCCCACGTGCCCGGTGAACCAAGATCCACTCGATGATTAACGGACTACCCACCGATTCGAAGTCATCATACTATATACATACCTCAGATTAGATTCAAAGAAATGAATCATCACCACTAGACATGATCTTTAGCATAAGACCTGCAGACTCGTACAGTGAATAGTTTAACTGCCAAAGCAAACAAAGGCGGTGATGATAAGCGCTGATACGATAAGCTGCTTGCTTTGCTTTTGTTTACCCCACACCAACAGATCTCTCGCCCCTCTCTTCATCTTCACCTTCATTTTTCCCACTTCATGGTGTCTGTCTCTAACAACGGAGATAGCATACTATAGGATTAAGGGTGTTTGTGTCATTTTCATGGCAGCCTGTCTCGCAGAATGGCCTCTGCCACTATCCCCGCTAGCCCTTCTACGGCGCCCCTCTACAAACCCCGGAGTTATCAGGTTGAGATGCTGGAGGAGAGTATGAGGGGAAATATTATCGTTGCGGTGGGTTTATATTTTGATATCTTTCTTTTGATGTTAGTCAAGCTGACAGACAGCGTTAAGATGGATACGGGCAGTGGGAAGACACACGTGTACGCGCCCTTATCAATGAATATGTTGCTAGCCCGATCTATCCCACTTTCTAGGCACCAAGTGTCATACATACAATTTTACCATATAATTCACCAGCTTTCAACTCCCATCCAGACTATACATACAATGAAGCATATCTTGATACTAAACATAATAATACTACAGAGCCCTCCTACGCATCACCCGCGAACTGGAAAGCTGCAACCCGCAAAAGGTAAGACCAGCCGAATCAATACATATACCGCAGCCTAAGTTCAATGTTAGATTCCATCAAAGTTAGCTAACTAAACCCCAAATTACACTATAGTTAATATGGTTCTTGGCACCTACTGTCGCCCTCTGTTTCCAACAGCATCGTGTCATCGTAGAGAACTTACCCGCTGTGCGAGCGCGCACCCTCACTGGCTTGGACAAGGTCGAGCTTTGGACTGAACAGGCTATTTGGGATGCGGTCCTCAGTGATATGCAGGTTGTTGTTTCTACCCATGCTGTGCTGGCTGATGCGATGACCCATGGCTTTGTGCGCATTACGGAGTTGGGGTTGATTGTTTTTGATGAAGGTAGGGTTCTAGTATTTTCTTGGTTTATTCTGAGGCCATCTCTCTCTCTCTCTCTCTCTCTCTCTCTCTCTCTCTCTCTCTCTTCCTCTTCCGCGAAATTTCCCTGGGTTTATCTTGTGTATAGGCTGGGGAATGGATGCTGACCAACAGTAGCTCATCATTGTATGCGGCGTCATCCGGCAAACAAGATTATGCAGGACTTTTACCATCCTACTCTAGCGAAGCTAGGGAGAGATTCTGTGCCGCGGATTTTGGGCCTGACGGCTAGTCCTGTGAAGAAGTCTAGCCGGCGTGAGTTGCTGTGAGTTGGGTTGTTCATATTCATTCTCTCATCTTTTCCCTATTGAGGTATCGCTGCTTTTTCGGTGTACGGAGTTGACTATCCACCAGATTAATTGAAACGAACCTCGACTCAGTCTGCAAAACGCCTCGCACCCATCGGCTTGAATTGATCAAGCATGTCCACCGGCCTCAACTCCAACCAGTCTGGTACCGCCCCTTCAGTGAGCCGGAGCTTGGCATTCGGAGCGAGACCTTGCGGGGCGTCATTCATGCCTGGGAAACTCTGGACATCGAGAACGATCCGTATGTCAAGAAGCTGCGCCAGAACCCGCTCGAAAAGAAAGCACTGCAGAAAGTGCTTCTAACTCGGAAGACGTACTGCACCGAACAATTGAGGAGGTTTGTCGATAAGAGCCGCCACATCTACGAAGAGCTCGGAGAATGGGCTGCCAACTATTTCATTTACGCATCAATCGAGCAGCTGACGACCAGGGTCGGCGACACATGTTTAGAGCTAGACTGGACGAACGAGGAGAAAGCCTATCTGATCGAGCTGATGGCGAGAGTCCCCGTCCCAGACATGAATATGAATGATCTTCAAGTCTCAGCTAAATTCCAAGACCTAATAGATTTTTTGGATAGCGCCAAGGGCGAAGACTTCTCAGGGATCATCTTTGTGAAGCAGCGAGTAACTGTCAGCGTAATGGCGCGGTTACTGTCTATTCACCCCCAAACAAGAGACCACTTCCGCTGTGCCGCCTACGTTGGCTGGTCTGGCGGCAGCCGCAAAGATATTCTAGGAGAGTTTTTGAGTTTCCAGAAGCAGCGCAGCACGCTGGATGAGTTTAAGAGCGGCACCAAAAACCTCATAGTGGGCACTGATGTCCTGGAAGAAGGCATCGATGTCAGCGCGTGCAGCGTGGTAGTGTGCTTCGATAAACCGCCGAATCTGAAGTCCTTTGTGCAGCGGCGTGGTCGTGCGCGGCGGAAGGAATCTATTTACGCTATTATGCTCCCCGTGGACGATGAATCTGCTGATCTGGTCAAGTGGCAGGAGCTTGAGATGGCCATGATCGAGGCGTACCAGGATGAGCAGAGAAAGTTGCAGGAAGCGTTGGACTTGGAGAATATGGTTGAGAACGTGAAGGAGCGGTTTGAGGTTCAGTCTACTGGGTAAGCTAATGTTCCATCGTGTTCAGATCGATCTATCAACTGACAAGATTACAGCGCCCTGTTGACAGCAGACGTGGCTGTGGCTCACTTATACCACTTCTGCGCTGTCCTCCCACAACAAGCATATGTCGACAACATTCCAGAGTTCTCTTACGATACCAACGAAGCAGGCTTCCTCAAAGGAACCGTCACCTTACCGACCTGTGTGAATCCGCGTGTGCGGCACACTTCAGGTGAAAAATGGTGGCAAACAGAAAACGCAGCCATGAAGGAAGCGGCTTTCCAAGCCTACAAAGCTCTCTACCACTTCGGACTGGTCAACGATAATTTGCTGCCACTGACGGACAAGAAAGAGCTTGGACTGGGTGACCGATCCGACATGCCATCTATAAAGGACGCACTAGAGCAGTACGATCCCTGGGTGGACTGGGCTCACTCGTGGTCGTCGCCTGATGTCCACCAGACTCGGATAGTCGTGCGATCGGGCGAGAGTGGTGACCACAAGTTATCGATGATTTTAACCGTGCCCACGGTACTACCAGCACTTGATCCAATGACCCTGTTCTGGGACAGTGATACTACGTATGAATTGCTGTTTGAAGACACCAAGCGAGCGCCTGCGTTGACGGCCGTCGACAAGGATGAAATGGGGAATATCACTGCCTTGTATGTCCAGGCAGCCTCCCGCCAGCAGCTCGCTCCCGAACGGGACTACATAGCTCTTTTTGGGCCCGACTTGCCGCGTAAGGAATTGGGAACGTGGCTAGTGGAGAACCAGGGAGTTGAGTCTGCTTTGGACGTACACGCCCGACAAAGCGAGATCGATGCGATGGGTGTCATTCGGGACCAGACGGCTTACAACGAGCCGCTGAGGTTTAAAAGGTGGCGCGCACGCAAAGACGAGACCCCTGAATTGGAATGCGATGCCCTTCCCCGGCGGAGGAACTTCTTGAAGCAGCAAACTCTGGCTACTACCGGAGCAGTTGACAACGTTGCCGAAACATTGCAGGAAAGCCCGCGAAAGGTGCGCCTGGTGTCCGCGGACCGATGCACAATAGACCGGCTCCCGTACTCACAATCTTTCTTCGGACTGTTCGTTTCTGCCATCCTCAGTACCCTCGAGGCGAAGCTGGTCGCGACCAAGCTATGTGAAACCATCCTGCGAGACATCGGCTTCAGCGGCACCCAGCACGTCATTACAGCCATCACGACCCCATCTGCGCAGTCCCTAACGAACTACCAACGCTACGAGTTTATCGGAGATACGGTTCTCAAATTCACCGCCTCCTGCCAGCTCTTCTACCAGCACGACAACTGGCACGAAGGCTACCTATCTCAAGGCCGCGACGCAATCGTGCAAAACTCCCGTCTCGCCCAAGCAGCGCTAGACACAGGCCTCGACGCCTTCATCATCAACAAGATGTTCACCCCTCGCAAATGGGCCTTCCCGCTCATCTCCTCCAAGCTCCAGTCCACCACCGCTACCCCAACCCAGCGAAAGCTCTCCACCAAAGTCCTCGCCGACGTCGTCGAGGCCCTCATCGGCGCAGCCTACCTCGATGGCGGCTTTTCCAAAGTCCACACCTGCATCCGGCGCTTCCTCCCCAGCGTCGACATCGAAAAGCTTGACATCCCCGCCGTCCCGCTGCACCTCCCGCCCAAACCCGACGCCTACGCCGTCGACCCCCGCCTCGAGGAACACATCGGATACTCCTTCACCAACCCCTCCCTCCTCGTCGAAGCCATCACCCACCCCTCCTGCCAATACGACTCCTTCACTCAATCCTACCAGCGCCTCGAATTCCTCGGCGACGCCGTCCTAGACATGATCATCGTGGCCGCCATAGTCGCCCACCCCGTGGAAATCGACCCCGGAGAAATGACCAAGATCAAACACGCCGTCGTCAACGCAAACTTCCTCGCCTTCCTCTGCATGGAATTCTCCTACACACAGGAAACTACAACCCCCGAAATCTCCCCCGCTCCCTCCACATCCACATCCACGCGCACCCCCACCCCAGACATAACCGTCCGCACCTCCACCACCACCTCTCAAATCGCCCTCTGGTGCCACATGCGCTCCCAAAGTCCTGCTATCAAAGCCGCGCGCGAAGCAGCCCTCACGCGACACACCGCCCTGCACACGGAGATCTCCACCGCCCTCCGCTCATCCCCCAGCTACCCGTGGCTCGCGCTGTCACAGCTCAACGCCGACAAGTTCTTCTCCGACATCGTCGAGAGCATCATGGGCGCTATCTTCGTGGACTCGGGCGGCGCGCTGAGCCAGTGCGAGCAATTTGCGGAGCGGCTGGGGCTGATGGATTATTTGAGGAGGGTGCTGAGCGAGGGCGTGGCTGTTGTGCATCCGAAGAATGTGGCGATGAGGTTGGCGAAGAGCGCGGTGGGGTTTGAGCTGAGGAGGGTGGTGGCGGAGGGGACTGGGGAAGCGAGTTATCGGTGTGTGGGGAGGTTTAAGCTGAATTTGAATGGGGAGGCGGCAAAGGAGGAGGAGGAGGAGAAGGAGGAGGAGGAGAAGGAGGAGGTGGTGGTTGTTGTGGAGGGGTGTGCGACTGGGGAGGAGGCGGAGATTAGGGCTGCTTTGGAGGTTGTGGGGAGGTTGGAAGGGTTGATGAGGAGGGATGGAGAGGATGTGGTTATGGAGGAGGGTGGAGCTGCGCTTTTGGATGAGATGGGGGTGTAGATGGATTGCTTGGATAGAAGTGGTGGGATTGAAGGTAAATATCTACGAGATAGGTAAATATTTCATAATTATGATGTACAGATCTTGCAATAATGAATATCGTGTGAAATATGTAATTCGAGTAATTAGATGTACTATGGCGCAGGTATCACATGGCTAATCTATAAACAAACCCCAGCCATGCAAGAGACAGTAGAATAAGAATATGCGGATACTACAGAGTATAGTTGCAAATCCACTAGCCCTTCTTTTTGCCCCGTCCGCGTCTCTCCTTCATGCTCGGTTCCGGCTTCTCCTCTTCCGGATCAGCCTCTGCGTCCGACCCCCGAGACTCCACCAGATCATCCTCACTGCTCGCCACCATGACCCCATCGTCCGTGCCGTCCCCGACAGATGCCGCATCGGTCTTCGAGACAGGCTCCCACGCCGGCTCGGTAGTTTCCCGTTGCTGATCCTTCATCCCGGCCAGAACCTTAGTCGCTTCGCTCTTCTCGGCGTTCCACGCCCCGCACCCGCAACAACGCCAGCGGCCCAGCTCCTCCAGCGATTTAACGCCCGGCGGTGCCTGTCCATTGACCAGTCGGCACGTGCTGCAGATCAGCACCGTGCGGTTCTTGGGCTGCGTTTCGTCTTCACCGAGTAGCACGTCGAGGAGGCGGTCGTACCAGTGCGACTGTTCGACGTATTGCGGGGCACTAGGGAAAGCATTGGGTGCGAAGCCTGGATCATCGAAGGCCGGTGCGGACTGAGGCGGAGGAAAGTTCGGTGAGGGTACCTGCTGTGGAGGGAGGAGGGGTTGCTGTTGAGGAGTAGACGGGCCCTGCGGTGCGGGTCGGCGGATGTTGGCCGTTGGTGGGGGGGAAATCCCGGTGCGCTCGACCGGAGGTTGCTGTTGTTGCGATCTCTGCTTGGGGGAGGGCTTATGGCTGTCGTCACTGCTTTTGGGGCGTGATTGCTGCCTCGGGGACTCGCCGGCGTACTTCTCGAGGAGCTGCTGCGTGGAATTATATTTTGTGGCGGCTTTGAGTTTTTCGATAGTCTCGTCGCGTTGCGATTGGAGCTCGTCCAGATAGCGTTGGGTTTTGCTGATTCGGAAGTCATAGAAACGGGTGGCGAGGGCGCGAACGGCGTAGATCCTGTTTGGTTACACCGATCAGTACGAAAGGGGGTACAAAAGGGGGGGGGGGGGTGGTAGATTGTGGATGGGGCCAAGACGTACACGACCGGACCACCGGCAACGGCGGCATATTCGGTGACTCCCCAATTCTGCCAGCCGAGGACGAGAGCTAAGATAATGGAGTAGAGAAGGTAGGCGAACGTGGTGTAGAGGGTCCAGAGGGCTTTGAAGCGGCGGGCATGTTGGCGGGTTGTGTCCAGACGGGTGGTGGACTGGGTGATTTTGGAGGAGAGGCTGGCGAGAGTCTTTTCAAAAAAGGCGGGGGAGTTGTCTTCACCCTGAGAAGGAGTCAGTATAATGCAAACGGGCGATCGGTGCGATCTCTCGCCGACGGACCTTGAAGGGCCATAGAGAGACCATGGCGACGGTGGCTTGATCAGGATCTCATCGGAGTACCACGGACGACATTATTTGTTCAACAAAGGGAAGAGAAAACGGAAAGACGAAAACCTAAAATAATGAAAAAGAAAGGAGGGGAAGGTGTCGATCGAGACAAGGTTGGGAAAACGAGAGTGAGGGTGACAGGTAGAAAGAAGATGATGAGGTTGAAGAAAGTGGAGACGCAGAGATGAGACAAGGGAGAAAGAAGAGCAGCAGCTCCTGTCAGCCGTCACGCACAGACCACCTGACCTCTCTATCTCCCTCTCAACTACAACTATGATCATCACTACATACTCTCCACCCCAATAAGAGCATTTTCTTTCTCTTTTCTCTTTTCCCCTCAGCTATTCACGTGGGGATTTTCTGTCCCTGAACTCTACCGAACATTAACCTTGATGTTTATTAACCCTGTTGTAGTCGACCAGGATGTCGAGATAGCCTCCAGGGGCAGCGCCATGCTAGTATCATTCTCACAACCAATGGTTGGACTACGCGAACATGACACTGTCTATTTGACGATCATCACATGCAGACTCCAACCTGCATGAGGGCCCCTGCATTGGACGACCTTCTGGGTAGATCGTTGATCTGCTCCACAGGCGAGACTATCAAGTCCACTTTCATTAGACAATACCTTCCTAGTCACAGCATTGAGTAGTCCGAGAATGATCATGCAGCTAACCCATGGTACTGATATCACCTTTCATAACGGTGGGAGAGGGCTCTTTGGTTCTCGTGCAGTGGTCGCGAAGTTAACCCCCCTCCCCATGTGCGGCAAATTTAGTCGGTGGACACAAATCCTCTGACCGGTCAAACGACTAGAAAAGCCTCTGACATTTACATATTGCTCCATGCGACCTTAGTATCGAATATCGTGGGCCCGAGAACAAAGAAACGATGGCCATGCGCAGACGGAGGCGGTCTCAAGGTTGGCCAAAGCGCCACAATCTCCCGCCGCACGCCAGTCACACCCATCAAACCAACTGAAATAGATGCGTCTGGCTCTGATTTTGCCTCCTTTTCTTTGTTCTCGGTCTCGAGTCAGGATGTCGAGGGGTTTAGTCTCGACGGGGCCATCGTCACATCCCCCCCCCTGCGAACCATGGTTCGTTTGGATCGTTACCCTTAAGGGAAACGCCAGCCCTGGTCCCCGCCAAAAAACACGGGTACAGATTGAAATACCATGGCCTGTGCGATCGGACATGTCCCTTCAATAGACGGGGATCTCGAATGCAATTGTTATGTCCAGGCCGTGCGTTTATACATCCCGTCACGCATCATTGCCCACGATGTCAAGATGGCATATGTGTCGTAGCATGATAGAGGGGATATACCATCTTCAGTAGGCTTTTTTTCTGATCTTACCTACATCCACTTCTATTCTCATTTATCGGGGCGATTCATCTGTTATTTGCCTTTGCGAGCAGTCAGCTTGTCCACCGGATTGGGCCAAGTCAGTCAACGCCCTGAGATGATTAAGTTCAACTCGACCGTGTTTCTTCCCTCCACATCGAGTGGGCGTGTGTTCGGCTCAGCCCAGCAGCCAGGTGCCTCGACACGGGGAGAAGGTCTGAGTCTAGATAGGGCAGGGACTGATTCGTGGATGGTGGATGATAATTGCGGTGGACGGAACCCATTCGGTCCAGAACCCGCCGATCTCCGTCAATTGGAGAGGGTATAGGGTGGTTGATTTGCCTTTGTCCCCATTATGGAGGACCGATCTGTATTATTATCTTTTCTTTTCATGACTGACTTGATATCTCTATTCATCTCCAATATAAATGGCCGGTCTGCTGGCCCTGATCATACAACCAGATCATATTTGTTTCCATCATATTTTTGCATATTCTCATGAACAGCCAGAATGGCCACGACAATCGCATATGGGGCAAACCGCCGAATGACACTGGTCATCACGGCCTTGCTAGCCATCGCCATGTACAACTGCCTCGTCTTATACTTCTGGATCTTTACTTTCTACAAGCGCTTCCGGGGAAAATACTTCTGGACGATGATGTGCGCAACCACCGGCGTCCTCTGGTACTCCATCTTCGCTACCTTGATCGGCTTTCAGGTCGGCTCTGCCAAGGCCAATGTTGTCATGCAGGCATTTGGCTATGTCTTCATGACCACGGGGGTCGCCCTGATCCTGTACTCACGTCTCGACCTCGTCACCAGGGGTAAAATCGTTCTCTTCGTCCTCTGGATGATCATCATCACCACCTGTTGTATTAATATCCCGCTAGCGGCCCTGTTCGCCGCCGCATTCTGGACGAAAAAGGTAGCCACGGTAGCGCTGGTGTTCGAAAAGATGGGGATTTTGTTTTCTTGCATCCGCGAGTTGATCATCACGGCCATCTTCATGTGGGAGGCGAAACGCAATCTCAAGTCCCTGCTGGATGCGAAGGGCGAGGAAGGCAAGCGCATGTTTTACAGCCTCATGGTTGTGCTGGGCATCGTGATCTTTCTCGACGCCTCTATCCTCGTCTGCAACTTCGCCAACTACAAGCCCATCAAGCTGGCCTACGGCGGCATCACCAACAGCGTCAAGGTCATGATGGAGTTCGCCATCCTCAACCGTCTGATCAATCTCATCCAATCTCCCACCACCATCTGCCAGCAGGGCGGCATTCCCGACATCTCCCTACCCAGCAACCCCAACCCCAACAGAAACAGCGTCTCCCACGGGCAGCGCAATGCTCCCAGCCCACTTTACCCGGGGAGTGGGGCCCACGAACACCCCGACGAATACAAACAGCGCCGCAGCAGCGACCCCGAGTCCAACACCGACACGGTGACCTACCGCCACGAGGAGTGTCTTGAATCGTCTTCCCAAGAGCATTACCATGCAATGTCGAGGGAAACGACAGACGCTACCGTCGCAACGCCAGAGCGGAGTCTATCGTGGGATCATATCACGCATAGCGGGTCTCACGGGAGCGGGACCACGGAGGCAGACTCGAGCAGTAAGGAGTCGCCATTGCGGATGGTGTAATTTTTATCATTCTATCTGTACGACAGATATCTATTCTATCGCTGGCGATACTTGTAAATCTTTGAGTTTTTGTATGTTTTATGATATTTGCAGAAAGACCATGTGCATTTAAAGATGCGTTTTACATAACTAAATATTGAGCGGCTGGTCCTCTCGAACATGAATTCTATAGTATAGTACAGCCATCTGCCAACGCCGTTAAAGAAATTACCACGCAATAACCACACAGACGACATACAGCGTCCCAAACTCAAGAACGCGGACAGAAAAACTAACCATGGACCTCCCCCTCCCTACAAGGACACGACTGGGATCCTGGGATACAAAAGCGGTACACAGACTCGCCACTAACACATACTCTTTCCCCAGACCCACTGTTCCCGGAGATCTATCAGTACAAGACGTCCATGCAAGGAACAAAGAAACAAAGCAAGGCATCACACCGGACACTGCGCCATCCAACAACAGAATTACCTAGCTAGGAAGGGAAAGGGGAGGCATAGGACTTTGTAAAGTGAATTACATACTGAGTACGATCTTCTTTTGTAAATGTAGGTAGGTAGGGAGATGGATAAGTAGAGAGATCATCTCACCAGAATGAATAGATAAACATATTTATTATATACACAACAGACATAGCATCCCTAGCTACTTTACCTATCCAGGTCATTGCAATTAACAAGTAATGAATCACCAGTGAGCTAGTCAACTATCCCATACAAAAACTATCACGCCCCTTCAGCCTCGTAAGTAACCAGTAACCAGTAGCCAGTAACCCTAACTACATGCAGTGCAACATTAATGACCTATCCATTCCTTGGATAACCCAACCAACAACACACCTCGCCTTACAGTACTTACACCCTTCATTAAAGTTTCTGAATCCAAACAAGACACACAGACCAGTCTCACAGACCCACGGATTGATAGAAAAAAATCCCTCCTCGTGTCAGCCACGCAATAGTAGCACCATAGCGGGACGTTGTGTCTCCTTCCTGAGAGGGAAAAGAGAACGAGGGTCGACCCTGTTTCTTTCTCTATTGAATGAGTGTTTTGAGAGTCTCGTGTTCTGGCGAAGTAAATAGCTACGTACATAGATCTGGTCACATCGTACTGGGTGACCCCTTGCTGACACTAATATCGAAGACTGGGATATAAGGGATGATGAGGGGAAGGTCTGTCGGTTTTATCAGTCCTGGGGTTGTTAAAAGGTTACTGTACTAGTCTCACTGTAGGTTACTATATTATACTAAATGATACCATATTAAATTTTCTGGCTTGGGATCATCTTATCATTTCCTTCCAAAGTAGGATCGTGGTTGTGGATGTGTGACTTCGTGTTTGAAGTCTGTTCAAGATAGATTGGATTTTATTGAATGGATAGAGTAAACTTTCTTCTCTATGCTCAGTGGCTGGCTAGATTTTCAATGCGGGATTTTCTCGCTCGCTCGCTTTCTTCCTTTCCCTTTGCTGCCGGAATAGGAGTATAATCAAAACATAGAACAGAATGAAAATCAACTGATCCAGAGAAGATAAATCAAACCAGGGCTATGCTTTTGTTAATGATAACAGGGTATTAACATTTGGCATCGTATAATATATATACGTGATACGGTCTCATTGTCAATGATGAGAAGACAGGAGCCGGTGTCGATATTAACATATTATGACTTCGTTATTCGTAGGTGAGCGTCTATATATGTATAATCCAAGAGGAGGATACGTGTCGAAAATCAGGCCGCGGCACGTGTACACCGGGGGTGGAATGGACGGATTCGGTTATTGACTTTCTTTCTTCCACTTGTTGGTATGGCAGTGTGGTATCCTCTCTCTCACTCGAGAGGGGAGCTCAAAAGTATCTTCCTTGCAGGATAGTATGGATAAGCTTATTCCCAAGAGAGAAAACTGTCACGTCGACGGTTTGAACCAACCCCCCTCTTCCCAGCAGGAATGGGGGCTGTAAGCAGCATCTCGTCTCACGTCGGGCTGCTGGAGTCCATCGAGTAGTACACTTAGGCGCGTGAAGTTGATGGGTTTCATGATCCACCCGTCGAAGCCGGATTCCATGTACATGGGTGCGTCCTTTTCCGAGAGTGATGCTGATACTGCGAAGATGGGTACGCGGCCATTGTGCTGTGCCGCGTCGGAGAGGGGGCAGTTGGGTGAGTCAGTCTCGAATTTCCGGATTGTCCTGGTGCAGGTTATGCCGTCGACGATTGGCATCTAATTATGAGGGTTAGTGTTACTATCATATACTACTAGGTGCCAAGGATGGCAGATTAAGGGCTGTAACATACCTGGATATCCATCAGAAGGGCATCATATTGTGTGGGATTTTCGCGATACACCGCTGCGCACTCTTCTCCGTTGACGGTGAGATGTACGGTGTGACCAGATTTCTTGAGACGCTTTTCTAGGATTTTGCCGTTGATGGGGTCGTCTTCCGCGACCAGGACGCGGAGGGCGGCTGGGGCGCTGGGCTTTGGCGGTTTGGATGGTTCGGGGTGGGATGTCGGGGCCTGTTTCGGTGTAGAAGCTGGTTCGTCATTCGACGGCGGCGGATCTTTGCGAGATGATAGATCAGAGAGGGCGCTGGGTTGGCGACTTTGCTCGCCGTCCACAAGCACAAATTCGTCGCTGCCCTCAAGCGCCGACTTTGGATCAGTGATTTCGGTTGGAGGGGCTGCTTGGCTGGTTGTGATGGGGTCCGTATTTTCCTTCACGACGGTGAACTGGAGCGAGACCTGGAATCGGCTACCTTTCCCTTCCTCAGACCGGACGCTGAGTTGTCCGCGGCTGTTGTGGATGACCCGCGAGACGAGCGCCAGGCCTAGGCCTAAGACCCGCTGCTCTTGGGGGTCCATGAGCGCGCGGATAGATTCCTGGTCGTCGTTGCCTTTGATAACTTCTTCACGAGCCGGAGATACCTGCTCGAGTTCTTGAAACAGTGTTTCCAGAATGTCTTTAGACATTCCCGTGCCGGTGTCAAGGACTGAAATGAAGATGGTCGCCTCTCCTGGGTCTTGTAAGTCGGGACAGCGCCAGATTTCAACGGTGACGCCTCCGGTAGAGGTGTTCTGGACGGCGTTGGAGATCAAGTTCGAGATCGTCTGTCGCACACGCCGCTGGTCGCCCGTCACCATGTGCGGAAGACCCGGATGTGCCACCACGGTGTATTGAAGGCCTTTCCGCTTGGTTTCCATTTCAAACATGCTCGTCGCTTCGTGGAAAACGGCCGCGATATCGAATGGCTCGTCTGTGGTGAGCTCGTTCCCCTTCTCAGTGTTGGTCAAATCAAGGAGATCATTAATGACGTAGATCAACGACTTGGATGCGGAATACGATTTGGTCAAGTTCTCGCGGGTTTCAGCGTCCAGAGCGCCTTCAAGAGCAATCTCGAGGTAATTCATGACGGCGTTCAACGGCGTGCGGAACTCGTGTGCCGAGTTGGCCAGGAGGATCTTGGTCAAGTGCGATCCCTGCAAGGCCGTCTGACTCTGTTTCCGTACTCGGATGAACTTGCCGTACACCAAGCACAACAGCGCAGCTGTCTCAACTTCTGATCCCGTCCACTCACGAGATTGGTCGAGCACCATTTCGGTCCAGACCTGGAAGCTCGCTCGCGGTTCCAGCTGACCTTGGCCGATTTTTTTCTCGTACGGGTTTCCTCCCCATTTAATCTCCGTCAGGTGGCCACGACGGAAAAATGCCATGAAGTCTACGCCGTCGGTGGATAGTGGTATGTACAGCATCCCCGACACGACCTTAAAACCCGGGAGATAGCGTAGATCGGCAAAGTCCCGTTTGATGTTGTGGGATGCAAGCACCGAGTTGAAACGGCGCAATTTGAGATACTCCAACAGCGCTAGGATCTCTTGCGAATGAGTCGACTCCGTATTGACATTCCCGCCCAGTATCTTTGTCTCACCATGGATACACAGGGCCCCATGATCGGCATCGAACAGCTTCAGTAGGTCGTCCGGCGAAGCGACTATGTAGCCAGAGGTATCTTCGCTCATGGGCATATTATTGATGAGATTGCGCGCCTGCAGCTTTGACGTGTAGGAGAGACGATCGATGTTCTGAGAGACCGTGTCCCCTATCAGCCGACAGATCTTCCGGATGGGAAAGGTGACGCGCATGCCGGCGCCGTAGCTATGGCAGGAAATCAATCCCCAGAGGGATGACGCGGAGTTAATGCTGATCGACATGGATGCGCGCACTCCCATGTGAGCCAGGTACTTAAGGTGGATGGGTGACATGGCACGGAGATACGTGTAAGTCATGTCGAGCGGACATTTCAAGTCTTCAAGAGTGCGACAGACGAGACGCGCCGTCTGCTGGTCCCGATCGTACAGCAAGCGCACCTTGTTGATTCGGTAAAGATCGCGAGCTTGTTTTGGGATGTCCGATGCCGGGAAGTGTAGCCCTTTGTAAAAATCCTTCGAATGTTTAGGATCAAGCAACTCCGACACGACATATCCATTCCAATCGTTATCGAACTGGTATATCAGAATGCGATGGAATCCAGTCAACGCTTTCACAATCCCCACGCTGATATTGAGCATGCTATCAAGAGTTTGTGCACGAGCCAGCTGGTCTTGGATTTGAGAAATTATATTAAACACTTCCATGGACGCGGTCTCCCCGCGCCGTCGCCGCGAATTGCGCAAAATCCGCAACGGTTGGCTAATGTCGACGGTGCTCTCTGCGAGTTGTTCGGGTGTCGGATCGGCACGCAATGTATCGACCGGCGCGCCCGGAGAGCTTGATATGGACTGACTAGGCGGATTGAGACGGTCGTCCTCGCGCTCGAACTCACAAATGACGATATCCGGGTTGGTGTGATTGACATGAACTGCGCACCAGAACCGGACTGGTGGCCCCGTGGGGTTGTTGACCGATAGGATAAAAACGTCCGGACCATCAGTCTCGGGATCGAACCCTTCCTCGCGAACGTAAGCGACGTGATCTAAAAGGGTGTCCGCTTGCTCGTCGGACAAGATGTCACAGAATGACTTCATGGCGAACAGGTTATTGGGCGAGTGACCAAGGATCTCCTCCGAATTCTCGCTCACCACCCGAACCGACAATACATCATCGGGTTCCTCCTTCAGTGCGACCAACACACCGAAGCTCTGCACAGCCCCCGGGGTGCGGATCGGCTCATCTTCGCACTCCTGAAACGACTCGTTCGCGCGCCCTGTCAAGACAGCATGGCCCCCTTCGGTTAACACGTGCTTAAACCGCGACGTGACGAGATCTTTGGGATCGGTCTCTCCGTTCATCTCCCACGAAGGATTACCCTTCTCCACAACCGGGCTGGGCGAATCGATCGCCGAGGAGGGAGCAAAGGCCGTCCGAGTGGCCTCATTGCTCGATCCACTTCCCCGGGACGACTTTCTGGACTGTGATCGCGATCGCAGTTCGTCCCACGTTCTTGAGTCGATGATTGAGTATGTCTGCGCGCCTTTCCCCGGGGAACCGACTTCAGTGTATCGTAGCTGGCTGGAGGGCGAGGGCTCGACGGAGACCATCGATCGGACTGGGTAAACCCTGTCTGGGGGGTCGACTTTCAACGATGGGTGGTGTCCAAATCGTCCGTCTCCCGGTTCACGAATCGGGAGATCTGCATTATCGGACGGATGCCTGATCGAGGGGGCACCATCCGGCTTGGACTGCATGGCTGAATACGGGGGTCCTTGGCGAACTAGGCTAACGCGACAGCCTCACTAGTAGGCCATATAGATAACTGCACCGGTCTGAGTGTCAGTATACAGTTGTCGTGATAGTGTAACCGACACGCACTTTCTTTGATTTGTGTTTCTCCTTCCCCACGGCTGATTACCGCGCGGAACGGCTAATGCCGATCAAACTTAGAAGATGAATGGAGAAGTAAAGGTAGAAAAAGTAGATGGATAAAGACAGTATGACTGTTGTAACAGAGCAGTCGTGAAAGTTGTCAGTGATATCAACAAAGAAGATCAAGGCAAGCGACAGAACTCGTAGGCACGAACCGGAGAAATTCTCCAGAGAGTATGATGGGAGGCAAGAAGATGTCTGGATGAGGTTTAGTGTCGTGACGTTGTGGCCTGAGGTTGTAGAGTCCAGGCGGGATTTCGGCCTTTTTGCCAAGGTTTCCAGCTCCAGTTTCACTTCCGGCAGCTCCACCCGCCAATCATTTCGTCGATTTGAAAACGTCAATCTCCAGTATGATATCAGTCGCCCCGTGGAATGGGAAGTTGTATGCAGTGTCAGAGATGTTAGACGTTGGAGCCGAGAACGGGGTGGGGCCTCGCAACCCGATTAACCCTCATCTGTCGTCCAAGCTGGGAGACGTGGGGTGTGGCGACGACTCCGATTCCCAGCCAATCCACATGCATTTCCGAATACAATTCAATGAAACAAGCCATATTTGTGGCTGGGTTTCACAGAGGATGAGTTGGACTCTGGGACAACGCGAGTGTATTGATTGTGGCCGAGAATCGGTGATTGGGGGAGTCAAGGACCTGCACAACCGAGTTGATCTACGCATGTTGAAGGCTGGTTTAGCTGAGCAGTTGGAACTATCTGTTTGTTTTGAGAAATGTTTCTGCTCGTTATAGAATCTCCGCGGGTACGAGAGCGCAAGATGGGACCGAGGCCATCTCACCTCTGTACCGATTGGCTGGAGTCGGGTATAAGTCTCTCTTGATACAAGATGTAAACTGAAGTTCTATTGGGAACAAGACTGGCAATATGGTGTAATATCATTGTAAGATTGGAAATGAATATATATATATATATATATAAGTAGATACAATAGAAAATTTACACAAACGACATATAGACAAGAGGATGATGATCCATCACCTCACATGCCCGGCGGCGGTGTACTTTGTATTGTAGATATGTAGACATCCGAGACTGAAACAGTCGTGTCCCACAGAGAGGTGTCAACCGTGTTGGCGTGGCATAGACCGTGCACAACCCGACATGTGTAACCACATGAAAATCTCGGGCGATACAAGATCGTAGAATGGAGACGCCGGGGCGCGACCGGCCAATGGCCGAAAGCACCTGATCTAGTCACTCGCAAGCATGTTGGATGCACCCGGTGACTTTTTGTCGGGGCCGAGTTGGATGTCCTAGAGGAGATCCGGTTTCGAAAAGATGTTGTTTATCGGACACAAGAGGTAGTCAACGTGGACTACGTTGTTGGATCACATCACTCCAACTGATAAACATTTCTTTTTCTTTTCTTTTGTTCTCTTTTTGCGAATGCAAGGTTTGGTATACACCGTCGGATACCACGGAGACTTGGGGAGTGTCACAAGAACTGCGGTGGTAACCGAGTGCAGCTGATTTCAGCCCAGGTTGACCGTGGACATGACCCCCCACGGAGACTGGGAGTGAGATTTCGAAAACTTCGGGGCCCGGGTGATGTCGCCCGTTATCCGGTGCGGATTTACGAAATCGGGATAATTATCCCAATCACTTGAGCTGGAGTCGGATGCCCGCTGGTTGACCAGAAGCACTAGTTTCCGAAGGACCGCACATTCCAGCTTCAGCTTGACGCTGTATACCGCGGCCTTGAGGGTCGTCTGTAAGATGTACAAGCCGACGTATTGCATGACCAGGAGGGCGACATCCATGAGGATGATTACCACGTTGATGGCGATCAACTCATACATGATGCGGTTGCGATAGGCGTCCCTTGCCGGTCGCAGCCGCAGCAGCTTGGCAGTTTCTATGATGTACAAGGAGGAAAGGAACATCTCCTGCGCACAGAAACAAGCCACTTGCAACCGTTCCATCACGTTGTATCCTCGGATGACGGGTACGGTGCGGAGGTAGATGGTGGAATAAGTGAGCACGGTGGTGGGCACGAGTAGCACGACGCTGTCGAAGATGATGAGGTAGAGGACGCCGCGCAGAAACTTTCGGTTCTGAACCAGAAGATGGAGCCGAGAATACAAGACAATAGACTGACCGGGGACCATAAAATAAAACCCGATGGTGGACAGAGTCACTCCCACCCAGATGGGGCCTATGCCGAAGAATTCAAAGACGTAGCCAACGGCATGGGGGACGACTCCGAACACATTGGAGAGCAACATAGTCCAAAAATACAAACCGGAGTAGCGATTGAAGGTCAAAAAGATGACAGCAACCAGCTCGATGGCATTGTAAAGCGCAAGCGCACTGAAACAAACCACGAGGATTTCGACGGCTTCGCTAGCACCCTTGTACCCCCCGATGAGGCCCTCCGGGAGTGCAGAGAGCGAATTCTGCATTTGGAAAGATATATCCAGACAGTTGTTAAACCAGTATAGCAAGGTTCGCGAATCATATCATATCCCAAGAGCGATATCTATGACGTGCGCAGACACGACCATCACTCCTGAGTCGAACACTAGTCGGCGATAATCTGTTTGCTATAGGGGTGGAGTTCGATGGTTCTCAGCGGCGAGATCGACTAGTTGCAACCTCATTTCCACGTCGCCTATAAAAATCGGTGCGTCGGCGACAATTCCCGAGGTTGTATATCTTGCACGAGGTTTGATGGGGCGGAAGGAACCGGGTATCACAGTGCAAGTACTATTGCCGTAGTGGAGTAAAAACGGGAGACCACCGATATAGAGAAAGGAATGACCAACAGATTACCAATAGAGTAAACGAGCGGAATATTTGTAGTGTAGAGAAAATAAAAAGAGTGTAGTTGTTTAAAAATGATTGTGCGGGAGAGTATATGAAAAGAACGGTGATGCTGAACTGTCGATCGGAGGGGGAAGAGAAGCAGAAATAGTTCAATAAAGTAGGCGAAGAAGCGGAGAAAAAGCGTGACCCAGGATGAGATGTGATTGGGAACCTCAGGCTCAAGGTTCCTGGAATCAACCATTACGCGAACGAATAAACTTTGATAGAGACGCCACTTCTCAACCTCACCTTCCGTCAATCCGGTTACTGCCGAGATCTGTTTCGCTCGAGGGACGACGAACAGCGACAACTATCACAACTATGCTGACTTTGGATCTCTGGGCTTGAGAATATACAACACCTGATCAGTTCATGCTCTAATGACAATGGATACGATACGGGTGATGATCGCATAGTCTGACCTTGAGATCCATGTTGCACCAGACTTGACACAGGACCTATGGAACTGGAGGTGGATCGGAGAATATAATTCCTCCACGCGATTCTTTCCATGCGCCTCGGAGAATTAAAGCCAGGAGGATCTGACCCGCCAAGCTTGATGGCACATCAAACAGATGACAGGATTTGTTGCTGCAAAGAGTATCTGACATAATTTTCCTCGGGGTCTTGCCGATGCGATGTACCCACGGATCAACCCCAAACGAGCCACAAAAACTTCGCTCCTTTGATTCTGATTGGGTTGTACCGAGGTGCTCTTCGCGAGAGATGCGAGGCTTATTGGACTGCATTGACCTCTCATATAAAATTCTCTCAGCCGGTGCGCCGAGATTCGACCGATGTGATACTCTGGGGTTGAGATCCATGACTGTGGTCTGCAATGTGCATTGATCTGTGCGCTGGTGCTTTTGAAGGTTTCTGATGTCTACTAAATTGATCTCTAGCCAACTACTTTAAAATATCTATCGGCAAGATGTTTCCCCACAGCACTACAATGGGAACCACTACCCGCATTGGAACTGCGATACTGCCTACATGGAGTTCTTCCTGGACTTCCTGACAGACAGATTTCACCACATTATATTTTGTACTAGCCAATCAACTCTTTCTGTTTGAGGGAGGATGGACGGGGCTGATCTACGAGCGGTTTGACCCACCACGTCAGAAGTGCGCCTGTACGGCAGGTGGATCTCGAAGCTGGTCACAGCACTGGACGTGTTGATTCTGTATGAAACGGACAGAACTAAACGAACTCGAGAAGTATAGAGTACGGTCCATGAGTATTTTTAAAAAGGTATTATAAGTATACTCCGTCTCCAAAGTAACTAACTTATGCCCTCAGTCAGGCTAGACCCGAAATAGCTGCCCAGGAATCACTAGTAGTATCCATCCATCTATCCACCCATTCCTCCATCAATCATCGTTGCCGTTATACCCCTTAGTTGATAGTTATACACCGCATATTCCCTGAACCTGCAGAAAGTCTAAATGGGACTTTGGCTAGCGGTAACCCATTACGGTAGTTAGATTGTCCGATGGGATAAATTATTCCAAGACCTATGATCTTTCGACTTTCCTCCGCTTCACGCTCCTTCCGTCTTGTCAAATCTACCGACTGTAAAGGACCAACGGTCAAAGTTACAGCTCACAAAGCGATAGAATGGGATCCACAGGGACAGTATATGAATTTGTCGTCGTGGGAGGTAAGCCTTGTGCCCCACTTCTCCCTGAACAACAACCCCTCATTTCGAAACTTGAATCTAACCGCTCGATGTATAGGAGGCCCGGCAGGATGTGCTTTGGCCTCGCGCCTGGCTGGTTCGGAGAAACGCCCTAGTGTTCTCTTGCTAGAGGCAGGCTGTCGGAACGATGATCCGTCTCTCCGAGTGGAAGGTCAGCGATGGACAACCTTCACGACTCCAGGCATGAATTGGGGCTACAAAACTACCCCGCAGGAGCATTGCAACGGTCGCCAGATTGACTACGCCCGAGGAAAGGCCCTTGGAGGAAGTAGTTCTATCAATTTCGGCGTCTATACGTACGGTGCCCGGGATGATTACGACGAGTGGGCCGCTGCGGTCGGGGATGGCACGTTCCGGTGGGATCGCATGCAATCGCGACTAAAGAGTCTGGAAACGTTCGATGGAGCCATCGCCGCGAAACATAACAAGTACGCCGCTCCCAAAGAGGCCGACCACGGTTTGGACGGTGGGCTTCGCGTTGGCTACAGCACCGAGTGGGAGCAGGATCTACCCCTCATGATGGACATCTTCGAGCAAGCGGGCTTCGCTCGCAACCCTGACCATAACTCGGGTGATCCCATCGGAATGTCTCTGGTGATTAACTCGTCTTCCAAGGGAAAGCGGACGACTGCCGCCGATTTGCTGAAGGACGCTTCTGACAATTTGACTGTGATCACCGAGGCGCCCGTACAGCGGCTGGTTCTCGACGGGACGAAGATTATTGGGGTTGAATCCAGAGGAAACCAATGTAAGTTTAAACTATGGTGAATGCACCAGAACCACAAGCTGATTGTTCAACTTGATAGACTTCGCATCGAAAGAGGTCATCTTGACGGCTGGATCCCTCGACACCCCAAAAATCCTAATGCATTCAGGTATCGGACCCGCGGATCAACTGCAGCAGTTTAACATACCCGTTAAGCACGAGATGTATGCACTGGGCAAAGGTCTGAGGGACCACTATTTCGCCCCGATGTGCTTCCGCCGCGACCCCGACACGAACGACCGCAACGCCTTCTTCGGGGACGAAGCAGCCAAGGAGGCAGCCATGGAACAGTGGAAGAAGGACGGGAGCGGGCCCTGGGCGCGATATGCCTGCCAGCTTGGCGTCGGATTCTTCAAGTCAGATAATCTTACGGCATCGTCTGAGTTCCAGGATCTTGACCCGTCCGTCCAAGAGTACCTCCAGAAGCCGACCGTCCCTCATTACGAATTCATGACGCATTTTCCGATCCATTTGTTCTCTCCGGAGCTCATCCAAGGCGACTACAGCTACATGTGCATGCTTGTGTTTTTAATGAACCAGCAATCCAGAGGCGAGGTCCGGCTGCAGTCCTCGGACCCTGACGTTCCTTTGCTCTTCGACCCGAAGTTCTTGGCCCATCCTTTTGACCGCCGTGCGTGCATCGAAACCTACCGGGACGCTTTCCAAGTCACCAAACACGAGGCGTTCAAGAAACACACCGTGTCCACATTGATAGCGCCCGCTTCCGAATCTGACGAAGACATCCTGGAGCTCTGGAAGAACACGACTTCTTCGAGCTGGCACATGACCGGGACGTGCAAGATGGGACCCGAGGGGAGTACCGACGCGGTGGTGAACAACAAATTCCAGGTCATTGGTCTTGAGAATTTGCGAATCGCGGATATGAGTGTTGTGCCCGTGTTGATCAACGGCCACGTCCAGGCTACTGCCTATGTGACTGGTGCGACATGCGCAGAGACTCTGATTGAGGACTATGGACTCAACGCTTGATGTGTCTCCAACAAGCAGGCCTTGGCTTGGGAGTCGTATGCCGTTGAGCATGGCGGAACATAGAGTGTAGCGAGGACATCTGATAGATTGATGGTGCCGAATGTGGCGACTTAAAACCGATATGACTATTAAAGTAAAGGCGGCATTGATAAATCGTCTATATGGGTATCCTACTTATTAACCTGTTTATACATCACATCCGACCGCAACGTATATTTCACACCCCGAAACACATCATCCCCCCCATGTAACAAATTCCTCTGCTGAAAGACCAGGACAGATCCAGCCTTGGGGAAAACCCTCACAGCCTCCTGTGCACCGTACCCATCCGTGAAAGACGTCGCCCCCCCAAGTAATCTCCCATCACCCTCATCCTCACTCTCATCCTCATCCTCACTCAGTTCCTCACCAACAGTAGAAAGATCAATCAGCCCGTCCTCATCCCGAAACAGACCATGCGATTTCTCAGCCTTCTCAATCCTCCTCCTCAGCTCCTCCAAATCTTGCACCCCATCCCCGCTCAAATAAATCTGAATAGTAAAAAACGACTGCTCACTCTTATCCTCCCTCACGTACTTCCCATCGCAATGAGGTCGGAAATAATCTCCCCCCTCATACCTCAACACCCTCAGCCGCTCATTGAGCCCACTCAACCGAAAGACCTCTCCGCGACGTGCAGGCCCCAGCATCGTCACCACCGGCCGGTTCGCGATCTCCGTAATGCCACTCTCTTCGAGGAACGGCCACATCCGAGCCAGCAGCCTCTCCGCGACAGCGGAGGAGTCCCACAGGATGCGCCCGCAGTTGCGGGTGTCGATCGCCATCGTCTCTTTCCCGCCCCCAGCATTGATCATCGCGCGGGCCCATTTGCCTTCGGGGCACGAGGCGGACTTGGTAGACTCTGATGCGAGGCGTATGATCTCGTTGCATTCGGACTCTGTGAATAGGTTGTCAATCACGGCTGCGAAGTGGCCCTTGTATGCGGGGATGGGGGGCGTGGTCTTTTCGAAATCGATTATGCGGAGCGTCGCGTCGGGGGGTGCCTCTGGGGCGAGGAAGTCGGGGGAGAGCTCAGATGACATTGTATGTTTGTCGTGAGTGATGTTTCTCCTTGGGTGTTTGAGACTCTGATGATTTCTAGCGATGTGACAAGATCTTGTGAGGGAGGTCCACCATCTGGTTCCCATTGTAAGCCACACACGAGCCAACTATTTGACCCGAACTGGAAAATGGACAAAGGTTTACCAATGTTTCACTTGATTGAACAGCGCTGTACTGGGAGTTTTTGGTTCGTTGGATTGATGTCCATGGTGTTGGAGGAATCAGTTATATATAGTCAGTCACTATGTATTGGTTGAGTCATGGCGGGGCTGTGCTTACTGTTGCCTAGGAGGCTCTAATCAGAGTATGCTAGCTGTATTTTTGATTGTCGATCGTGACTGCAACTTTCCACGAGGCTGCATAAGGAATGTGCTAGTTGGTAGTTGGCAACAACGGAAGAAGGCTGCGAATGAAAGAGGAATGCTTGGGTGGTTTGACATTGATGCCTGGCGAAAAAGGCACCAACTACATATATGACCTGACTGAAACACAAACTTCCTTATAGTTTTTTGCATTCATTTTGCTTTTTCGACTATGACATCAACAATTATCTAGGCTTTCGACACTTGTGTAATGATACGTGTATCTTGTTCTAAATAGTCCGACACTTTGTATCTTCTGTGCAGTGCTATTCTCCCCTGCTGCGTATGCTACTCTACTGCTTCAGCTACGATAACATACCTACAACGACTCATTAGACTAATAAGTCGCGATGCCTTGTACATGTCACCAGTATAGCCATTTAAAAATAGAAGCGGATACATTGATTGCTAAACAAAAAAACAACAAATGAGTCGTCAGTCATCACCGTCGTGATCTCAGTAGATATAACGGAAGTGGATGTTTTCCTGGTCTGTCCGGTCCTCAAACGCGTGACTGAGGCTACTGTCCTGCACACCAGCCTCGCGAGCCAACTGATCCTTCTTCTTATTCTGCATTTTGAGATAGAAGCGCAGGAAGATCACAGCAATAGTCATAGCGGTATAGCACCCAAGATGGACACCAAAGGCTATGAAATATCGCGGGGCATCGTGAGTCAAAAACACTTGCGGACCTATGCTGAATTAGTACCTGCGATAGCGTTTGTTGTAATTTATGTGCCCTTACCGATTGCATTCCCGACTGCCCATGACACGAATGTAGCTGCCACAACGACGGACTTCTTGGTGGCACCGCCGATGTTTCGGGATACCATGGACAAACACAAATTCTGAGCAGACCAGAAGGAGAGCGTGATGTAGTAGCTGATGAGAAGGCCGACCTTGGTGTCGAGTCCCTTCTTCTCTACTGTCATCAACACGATAGTCCCGACATATGACCTACAGTAATGTCTTAGCCACGTCGATTGGGAGCAATGCTTTCATGGAGGGACTCACGGAATGATGAAGCCAAGCATGACTATCAGATTCTGATTGTATCTTTTCACCAGCCACGCGGAGGTGAGAAGCACAATGATGATATAGAAACCGAGCACCATGGCCAGCAGTTGCGTCTGCAGCTCGGTGAAATCGAATCCCTTGATGATGATATTGGCAAAGGCACCCAGCCCGCTCGTTGGAAGAGTCGTGAAGACCTGAATGGCGCAGTAGCAGTACATCTGTGGGTCACGAACGGCCTCCCAGAACTGGTAGGCACGGAATTTCCGGTTTTGCAGACCGGTCTGGTTGGCGCGGACCCGCTCCACCATCAGGTGCTTGTCCTCCTCACTGAAGCACTTGGCACGCATTGGTGAGTCGGGCATCCACCAGATCACGAACAGACCCCAGAGCACGGAGGCACACCCGTATGTGAGGAAAAGCGCCTGCCACGACTTAAGTACGCGGTGGTGCCCGATTAGACTAAAGCAGTAGGCCAGCAGACCCCCCACGATTTGCTGCGCGCCGTTCATCATGTACCTGCCGATGGCTCAGTTAAATGGAAATCATATGACGGTGCTGAGGCATCATACCAGTATGTCACAGTGGATGCCTGCTCTCCCCTCGTATACCACATACTACTTAATACAACAAATGTCGGTTGACAAACGGCCTCGAAGATACCGAGGAAAGTGCGCACGACGACCAGTCCGGTAAAGCTCTTGCACGCCGAATGTAGAGCCAAAACCGCACCCCAAAGAACGATGTTGATACCAAGATATTTGGCGATAGGTACGCGCTGGATGATCCAGTTGGTCGGGTATTCGACGATCAGGACGGCGATGTAAATACACGTCGTCAACCAGGAATACTGAGCGGTAACCTGGTTAGCGTTGCCAAAAAGAGAGGATTGTTAGGATGCTGAACACACCTGCTGGCCAACCAGTTTGGTATCCTCGACAATTCCCATGATTGACGCAAACGACATGGTGCCCTTATCCAGTGCCTGGAGAAAGTAAGTGCAGATCATAATCACCAAGACTCGGCTATCAATCAAACGACGGAGTCGTCGACTGGTAGCATCATCTATCTCGACCTCGCCTCGGGCGGTGTACTCGGCAATCTCTTTGTCAACACGAGAATAGTCCGTTTGGTCTTTCTGCAGATCGTCGGTTGGTGGTAGCGACTGCTCGACATGGGAGATATCTGTTTCCTTTGGTGGGAGTCTCTCCACAGAGCCTCCGAGGCTACCATTGGTCTCGTCCGGCATGGCGGTGGTACCGGATATGGTGTGCGAGAATATGGTCCGACTTGTAATGCTATGAAGAACACCCGGTATATTTTCAACAAACTAAATATGCTAGCGAGAATTAAACACGGGAAGCACCATGACCAAATGGGAGTCACAGTCACAGCAACCTCGACAGCTAGCTCCCCACACGGGAGCCGCAGACTTTAAAGGACCGAGCATTGCAGGACATAGTAACCCCCAACCCCGGATTTTAACTCAAATGACATGGGGCATGGACCACGCGGGGAAGCACCCACCGAGAACAACGGGGTAGCCCGTTACCCTCTAGCTATGTCGCGCCAATCACGTTTTAGTCTTTGCTCTGATGCTTGCTTGGCGCATCAGCTCGGGGTGCGATAACCCGGATGGCTTGTCCATTTTGCGGAAAAACTGGTGATATTGCTCCGCCTATCAGAGCCTCTTGGTGGCTTGCCTTTTGTTGGTGCGGATGGTTCTTAGTTTTTTGGTACATTGGCTGTCAATCTAGCATGGTAGCTTTATCAATCATTGTAACAAGGATCGTCTTGTCCCAGATAGAGTTTTCATAGTTTGATGAGATGCTGGAAGGCACGTGAAGCAAGTTTTCACCGTTTGACCCGAGTTATCAACACCATACCAATTAAGAAGGTTTGGTCCAAGAGTAATCATACACTTTCGGATCGAAAATGTTGATAAAGCAAAACAAGCATAAGCTGGTTCGAACATTGCTATTTGAAGTCAGATTTCGTTAATATCTCTGGATGGTGAATTTTTCTACCCCAGGAGGAAACCAACACTCCGATATAGCAGAGCATTAAGCAGCCGAGTTTGACAAGACTGCCCAGAAAATGATCGACACGCACCCCGACGAGGCAAACTGCTTCTCAAGTCTCCACCAAGTAGCCTTATCGCAAACCGATCCCCTCCCCACTCACACCATCGGAGTTCGCCGCCCACCACGACCTCATCCTTATATATGTAGAGAGCACATTACAAGTAACACCAACTTCAAGCAAGCAAAGTCGTTACAATGCTATATACAAACGCAACAATTATCACAGTCGACCCCACACGCCGCATAATTTCCGACGGCGCCATCCGCGTGCAAGATGACCGCATCGCCGACCTCGGCAAAACGCCCGACCTGCGATCCAAATACCCTAATGATGAGATACTCAATCTATCAGGACACATTGTGATTCCAGGTCTTATCTCAACGCACGTGCACACGGCGCAGACACTGCTCCGAGGTACAGCCGACGACCTCGAGCTGGTCTCCTGGTTATGCCAGCGAATTTGGGTGCTGCAGGGGAATTTCACAGCGGAGGATGGCTACGCCGCGGCGAGGTTGAGTATCGCGGAGATGCTCACGTCGGGGACGACATGTTTTCTAGAAGCAATGGTTGGGATTTAAATAGTCTAGATAATGAGTATGTTGAGCTAACGCAGAGACTTTGACATAGTTTGCCGATCGGTACGGCTTCGACGGCCTCGCCCGAGCGGTAGAGGAGAGTGGCATCCGTGGCTGCCTCGGGAAGATCGTCATGGACATCGGCCAGTACGCTGAAGACGACGCTTGGGCAATGCACCCTGGACTTATCGAGGACCGCCAGATGTCACTGGTGGGCACGCTGAACGCGTGGGAAAGGTGGAACGGAAAGGCCAATGATCGGATTCGGGTGTGGTTTGGAGCCCGCACGCCTGGAGGGTCAGTCTTCCCCTGCTTTGCATCCCTCTTTGCCGTTGATAGAAGAACTGAACCCAGAAACTATAGTGTATCGGAATCTCTTTACAAAGAGATGACCACATTGTCTCGCGAGAAGGGCATCCCTATCACGATGCACTGCAGCGAAGTCAAAGCCGATAGGGCCTATTTTGATTCTGTCGGACACAGTCCCATGTCATTCTGCGAGTCTGTCGGGCTGCTATCTCCGACAACCGTCCTGGTACACATGGTGCATCTAGACGACGAGGACATACGCCGACTAGCAGCATCAGGGACGCACGTCGCGCACTGTCCGACCTCCAACGCCAAACTTGCGTCGGGGACATGCCGTGTGCCAGATTTGCAGATTGCAGGAGTAAATATAGGGCTGGGCACCGACGGCGCCCCTTGCAATAACACCTGCGACTTACTGCAGGAGATGAAGCTCGCGGGGATCATCCACAAGGGCGTCTCGGGCAATCCGACTGTTGTACCGGCGGAGGCGGTCATGGAGATGGCGACAATCAATGGAGCGAAGGCGTTGGGACTGGATGATCGCATTGGGAGTATTGAGGTAGGGAAGAAAGCGGATTTTGTAGCGCTGGATATGCGACGAGCGCATTCGCAGCCGTGGTTTAACCCTGTTTCCGCAGTTGTCTATACTGCGACGGGCCGGGATGTGAACTACGTTGTTGTTGATGGGAAGGTTCTGGTAAGAGAGGGAGAGTTGACGACGATGGATGAGGGCGAAACTGTGAAGGAGGCACAGAGGAGAAGTAGAGAGGTTGTGGAAAGAGCTGGGCTGCAAAAGGAGGTGAGCGCTAGATGGCGGGTGGAATGAATCTGTTTGATTTTGTCTACATGACTTAGGGCTGGATGGTGCATGCACAACGATTTCCGTCTCCGATATCATTAGTATGCAACAGGGCTTCAGATTTTGGACGGTGTTTCGTATCAACATCATTTCTCGAATTCGAAATAGGGTCTTTTTTAGTAGCCAAAATGTATGGTATATCTTGCAATAGTAATAGCCTATTTGCACAGCCCCCATGATCTACCATTTAGTCACCAACAGTACTTTTTATCAAGATGGTAGGCTCTCCATATCGCAAATTTTGCCATCCATCTCTGCCCCAGAGCCATTAGATCAGAAAAATAGTACACAGAAAAGTAACCCAATACTAGACGACAAAGCAGATGACCCCAACGCACAGAGTTGCCCTACTCGGGGACGCAACCGTTGGAAAGGTATTACGAAGCTCAATGCTTTATAAGTTCATGGCATATGAGACCCTGCTAACAAGACAGCATTGTGAAGTCTAGCTTTATACAAAAACACCTCACTGGCGAGTTCATAAGCGAATACACTCCGACGGCCGCTTGCCACGTGTCAACGCTGCCATTTACTACGGTATACTATCCAATCTCCCAACATGAAGTGACTGAATACCAATATATTTGATGAATAGAATCATGGAACCGTGAACCTCGAAATCTTGGAGGTCCCCGGTGCCCAATTGACTTCACCCAGTAGAGCCGACTACCTCAATGATGTTGATGCAGCAATCATTCTGTTTGACCTCTCCCGACGAGAGACATTTGAGAAAGTGGTCTGCTGGCATGGTATGTACCCCGTTCTATATTCATCTCACATATTGAATACTCCCCAGATGAGATCCTCTCTACCAACAAGCAGCCATTCCCCATCATCATCTGCGGCATGAAAGCAGACATCCTCAAGGAAGAGAGCAGCCTCATCCCTGATAAAGCCACATGGCCGACCGTCCTCCAGAAGCTCGAGTACTTCTCGCTTTCTACAGTGGAGGCGAGCGCCGATATCGAGTTTCCCTTCCTGTCAATCTTGCGGTCTATCTATAACGACCCAGAGCTGGTAGGGAGTCTCCCTATCCCTGCAAGTTTCGGGACCTTATGGTAGACATTTCTAACGGCTTGCTCAATAGAACTTTTCTCCAGTTCGCGTTTGCTTTCCGCATCCGGCAAATACGTTTATCGAGCCCGAGCAACTGGCGCGGTGGGCGGGGGAAATGGAGGACGCTGAAGCTATGTCTTTGCCTTCGGCGGATGAGTCGGACTTGTGATTTGGTGCTGGTTGCCCTTGGGTTTGAGGGTCATGTATATGGGTTATGTGAGCTACGGGCTCAGTCTTTTGTGGTTCTTATACAGTTCGTTAATGTTTCGTTGAATGTTCTTACATGCGCAAAATGGTTCATTATTGATATTCGCCTATCTCAGATTGAAGGGCGTAGTCACCGAAGAAGGTCCTTGAAACAGACAATCATCAACATTGACATAATCCTTGTTCACACACTCCGTGCAGACTGAAGACAAAACAAGATGAGAATAGAAGAATGATATAACTCGAAAAGTACCATAGAATCTACGCCAAAACGTTGACCAAGGTCTGGTACACGGCTCAAGTAAACTGATATCCTCAGTAATATGATTGCAGGTAGTATCAGTACGAGTAAGTGAGAACGCTGAGAAGTCTGCGCAGATCCAGAGGATTATATTGCAGGCCGTTAGTATGAGTCAGATCAAAATTTCAGCTTGGATGAGCTTCGACATAAGCATACATTTGCTGTCTGTAAGACAGATATACGCTGACATGAATCTAGAAGTATGTCCCCCACAATAAGAGCTTAGCCGAATGACGAGCGGAATGGGCCGAGGTTCCTCGTGTGACGGATATACACGGATACCTGCAGTTTGTAATAGCAAAAGAAAGTGAGACAAGGTCGAGGTCACTGCCTCAATGAAGCACAATGCCGAATTGGAATTGGCCTTGGCCGAACGATCTCGACTGGTCTCACACGGTCGGAGTATGTTGAATATGAGAGCACCCTTGCAAACATGCAAGAGTAACACTGGCATACATCATGCCGGCCACTCATCACATTGATTAACTTTGGTTTTCCTTGTTATCTTCATTTTTTCTCTTTTGGTTTGCATTCAAGGAATTCAGTGAAGGGTCTAACAAGACAATGTAATAATGTCAGGCGGTATTCCGTCCCCGCAATAAGTTGTACCCAACTACGAGGCTTGGAGCGACAACATGCATTGTCTTGTTTGAGGGATTTTGGTAAGGGTGTCCAATGCAGCGGACCATTCAGCCTGTCAGCTTGTAGGCATTCGTATCTTCTTTATTGGTACGGCATGTATATCTCACATTATTGTATATCGTTTCTATGAGAATTGCTGGCACCCACGGATGAGATGGGACTGACAGAAATTTTGATGAAGACAGTAAGAGTGATAGAGGTATCCATCGCGTTTTCTCATCTCATCAGGGGAGGGATGATGCTTTAGCAAGTGGAATATCCTTTAGGGAGGTATTCAAAAAAGAGAGGTGACAGTAGAGGAAGTCACTTAGATGGTTTTATGCAAGATTTGTGGTTGTTGTTACTAGTAGGTGGCACGTTGACATGGCCGGTGTCAGTAGGACTGTTTACAAGTAGACGGAGAAGAGAAAGATCGCCAAGGAATGAGCGGTCTATATAAGTTGGAAAGTGTATGCAAATAAGGAAGATTTTCAACTATCATTATGCACTGCTGTGAATTTTGATGACTTGTTGATTCACGGTATGTGGTGATCCTCAGGCTACTGAGTTGAGGTGATGTTATTCTGATGATTGTTTTTTTTCTCTAAACACTCTGGAGTGTGTCTCTTCCCCTCTTTCCTTTTTCGCTTTTGTTAATTTATTGATTTACTTTGACTATAATTTGTAATCGTCGGCTGACCACATTCCATTCAGCATGAATGATGCGGGGGAGACCAATCAAATCAAGCAGACTGCATATAGTTCCTGTACAGTCGCGTCCTATACTTCAGCCCCACGAAATGAACCTAATGCAAGGAAGGAAAGAAAAGAAAAGACCAGGCGGCAGGATACACCCTCGGTTCAGTTATGTAACCGATTGAGTCCTGCCACATTCCCCAGCATTCTCGAGTTTCAATCAACGCCCATGACCAAATTGCCAAGAATCAAGGCACCCGACTAAGACCCCAGATATTGTCTCAAGTGGCGCCATCCGAACCACCTGCAGGTCCCGACTTGACCAAGCAATATAAAGGACCCAATCACTGCGATGTATGCGACAAGAATGAAGCTTGTATCATACAAGCGTCGGTGTATCAAAGCTTTTATGAGGCGATATTACCTGGCTGATCGGAGTCCGACACGGGTGACGGAGGAAGATCGTGATTGGCGACGAGGCACGCCATGGCAGGGGGTCCAATAAATGAAGATCAGGGGTTCAGAGAGGGGAGGAAATGAGATCAGTTAGGGGGTTACATCGTGAGATGCATGGTGTGAGGGTAGTCTCGGCTCACGACCGACCGGGTGGTGTATCAGGGTTGATTGAGTGTCTCAGTATGGACTGTCTTTTTGACGCACGATAGATGAACCATGACAAGACTCTTATCTGGTCGGGTCGGTCTGTTCCTGGCACCTGCGATAGTGCCAATGACGCCAAGGTGCTGGATGTGGAACCGCAGCCGTGCCGATCCTGGGATGAGAAATCAACAAATCAGCGAAGAAGTGAGCATTGTCCCATATTATTAAGGTGGAAATAGTAAACAAACCCACCGAATCTAATCTCCCTAACCAGTTCTCTCACAATGGAGGATTAATTGTGACTCCAAAAGAGGGGAAATCCTCCTGGGTTTCAAGTTCTGCAAAGGTCATGGCGTACCTGACCATCGCATCAGGATCACTAGTATCGCGATGTCAAGACAGCCCCCTATCACCAAAATGGTTTAGGACCTCAACCTCCAGTGGAGCGGCTGGCCCACCTCTCCCTTTAGGTACGGAGAAAAAGTCCAGAGCAAACCGGACCCCCATCGGGACCCCGTTTGTTGGCTGATTGCGCAACAACAATATGCAGGTTCCATCAACTCCACCAGATGGAGATAGACTACCAAGAACCCTGTCTGTATCTACATTCCTCGGGATTGGTCCACGCATTCCAATTATGGATCCTCAAAATAGATCATTCTCTAAATCGGGGCTTGTACCCACTCGCGCGAGGGGGAATGTCGGCTAAACATAGCTGGGCCGCAAATAAATACCATCCCCCCCCCAGATCAGACCACACAGACACACCCTCAAGCTAGACACCCCCGAATCATCCAATTCGAGGCGATCGCTTGCGCCGCCATGCCCGCCCAACCCCCCCCCCCCCCCCCCCCTTCGTTTCCGCCTATCTCCCCAGACTGATCGTCATAGTTCCCCCCGTTTGTTGACTGCAGTGATCATGCTGTCAACTCTCTTTGGCCGTGGAGCGGCAACGCTCGCGGTGTACTCGCTGTTGGCCGCGACCGTGTCGGCTGAGGTTTTTGAGAAACTGTCGGCTGTACCGCAGGGTATGGACCCCCCGGTCGCGCAAACACATTGACAAATGAACCGATGTACTAAGATCAATTAGGATGGAGATACTCGCACCACCCCTCTGCCGACGAACCGCTCCGCCTTCAGATCGCCCTGGCGCAGGGCGACCCGGAAGGGTTCGAGAAAGTCGCCCTGGACATGGCGACCCCCGGCCATGAGAACTACGGGAAACACTTCGACAGCCACGACGAGATGAAGCGCATGCTGCTGCCGCGCGACGAGTCGGTCAGCGCCGTGCGCGACTGGCTCTCGACCGCCGGCATCGATAACGTGCAGCAGGACGCCGACTGGATCAAGTTCAGCACCAGCGTCAGCAAGGCCAACGCCCTGTTGGACGCTAGCTTCCTGTGGTACGTGAGCGCCACCCAGGACGTGCGCCGCCTGCGCACCCTGCGCTACTCCGTCCCGGAGGCCATTGCACCGCACGTCAACACCATCCAGCCGACCACGCGCTTTGGACAGATCCGCCCCAACTACGGCCGTCTGCGCGCCAAGCCCAGCGAGGTCGACGAGAACTACCTTGCCCAGATGATCGTCGCGCGCAACATCTCCCACTGCTCGACTGTCATCACCCCCCAGTGTCTCGAGTCACTGTACAACATTGGAGATTACAAGGCCGATCCCAAGAGCGGTAGCGAGGTCGGCTTCTCCAGCTACCTGGAGGAGTCCGCGCGCTACGACGACCTCGAGAAGTTCCAGGAGAAGCTGCTCCCCGACGCCAAGGGCCAGAACTTCTCCGTGGTTCTCTTCAACGGCGCCAACAACGACCAGACCTCGAAGAACGACTCCGGCGAGGCCAACCTCGACCTGCAGTACATCATGGGCGTCAGCGCCCCCCTGCCCGTCACCGAGTTCATCACTGCGGGCCGCGGCCCGCTCGTCCCTGACCTCAGTCAGCCCGACCCCAGCGACAACCAGAACGAGCCGTATCTGGAGTTCCTGCAGGAGGTCCTGAAGCAGGAGAAGGTCCCGCAGGTGATTTCCACCTCCTACGGCGAGAACGAGCAGGTACGTTTTCAACCCTCCCCCCCGGGCATCACCCGGTACTAACAACCAGCTAGACCGTCACCGAGAAGTACGCTCGCACAGTCTGCGATCTCTACAAACAACTCGGCACGCGCGGCGTCTCGGTGATCTTCTCCTCAGGCGACTCCGGTATCGGCTCCTCCTGCCAAACCAACGACGGCAAAAACACCACCCACTTCCCGCCCCAGTTCCCCGCCGCCTGCCCCTGGGTGACCTCTGTGGGCGCCACGCACGGCATGAAGCCCGAAGAAGGCAGCACCTTCTCTTCCGGCGGCTTCTCCGACCTGTGGAAGCAGCCCGCGTGGCAGAAAGACGCCGTCGACTCCTTCCTCGACACCATCGGGGACAAGTACAGCAAGTACTTCGACCGCACCGGCCGCGCGTTCCCCGACGTCGCCGCCCAGGGCGAGGCCTTCGCTGTCTACGACCAGGGCCGTCTGGCGCAGTTCGATGGCACGAGTGCGTCGGCGCCGGCGTTTGCGGGCATCATCGGGTTGCTGAACGATGCGCGTCTGCGTGCGGGACAGCCTGTGCTGGGCTTCTTGAACCCTTGGCTGTATTCGGAGGGTAAGGAGGGGTTCACTGATATTGTGGACGGGCGGAGCACTGGCTGTGATGGGAGGGATCGGTTTGGGGGCCCGCCTAATGGAAGCCCTGTTATCCCTGATGCGGGCTGGGATGCCATCAAGGGCTGGGATCCGGTTACTGGGTTGGGGACACCGAACTTCGGGAAGCTGAAGGAGTTGGCGTTGAAGAAGTAGCCTATTTAATTATGGGGATATCTTTCTATGTAGTGTTCAGTGAACACTACCCATTTTAACTGTTTATTTTTCTATATCAATGCATTTGGGACTTGGTCCCATACAGTACATATTTGGTTTATTATTGGTTTCTACAAAATAAAGTTATCCAATCCAGGGACACAAACAGCTCAAATATGCATTACACAAACCTTGTTTATATCTGATTTTCTGCCCATGCAGAATTTGACGACGTCGATCTCCACTAGCAATCATTCCCTCACTACACAGTAGTTAAGGGATTGTGCTTTGACTACTATCATAGTACAACCAACTACGAGCACGCTAGATACCTGCAGCCATCACCACATTTACCAGCACCTCGCACTCTCAGTGAAGTTTAGGGGAGGTCTTTCTCCGACCAGCTCAAGCCCTCTTTGATGGGGCTGGAAGTCCGGCGGGCTGTCCAGAGCAACGTGAGAAGTTGATATCAGTTGTGTTAAATATGGTGTTTGATATCGAAAGCGATTTAATCCATAGTTTGATCTAGCAAGGGCTATATCGACCATGCAAATGGTTGTCGGGTAAGCGAGCCTGGGCTGACGCCGGTATCATAGTCTGGTGAAGAGGTTAGTTGAGTTCATTCAAAGCGTGGTTGGAATGCTGATTGACAGTACGCTTGAGAAGGCCAGAACTCTACTATTCAGTCCCGTCACGATTCGTCCCCCAAAAGCACTGTGGACGTGTCCGCTACCGCAGGAACATAGCATTAGAAGAGAAGTCTGGTCAAGGCAACGTACAGGCCAAGCAACAAAAAGGTGTCTACAGACGCAGAGCCGGATACTTCCGTATCTTTCACTGCCAGTACAGATACTGAACGCGACAACGAAGAGTCTACTGAACCGTCTGAGGATAAACGGTCGATCCGCCAGGTCCACGACGACAGTTGCCCTCCCTGAAAACCACGCTGGGAGCCAATCGTGCCAGTCATGACCCCTACATCTACTGACAAGTTGCAGGCTGGGACATGGCGACCGATTCATTCGGAGGTCAAAAGGGAACAACCGAATATAGTGAACACTCGTTCCTTTTGAATCTTGTCGATTTGTTTCAATTGCTTTCATAGATTGTCAACCCGCTACTGGCTTGTCTATCTCCTCTACCTTCTGCATAGATCGCCCAGACAAATGCGTGCGCAGGCTTCTTCGTGCTAATTATCCTTCTGATCCCGTTTCGAGTTTGGGAGTTGCCGAAGTGGTTCAGTCAGCGCGAGCTATACGTATTGAATGATCTGTCGGCGGATAATAGCGCTGTGCTGGGCAATTTGGGCGCTCCTACGGTGTTTCCGGGACAGACTTCGCCTGAGCGGGAGGCCTGGCGCGGAGGTGCTCGGAGCAGATGCGTGGGGTACCTGGACAGATGGCTGGGAGTATTAGTCGCTAATGGGAACCGGGATGCTTATATACAGCGGGTGTGGAAGTTATCTGACTTGGGAGGAATGTCTGGGAGGGTATGCAGTAGAATGGACCTATACTATTGAACAATAAACAAGATACAGCTGGGGTTGAGATACTGCTAAATCTCGTGTCAGTTTGATCATCTGACCAGTCTCATTCTGAAGATAGACTGTCTGTGATAGACCGTACTTGTCACTCTGGCCATGTAGTACTCGTCGTAGATAGACATGTCGTAGTTCCATCAATATGTGGACCGCAATCTGACTGAGATCTCTTGTTTCTAAAAAGCAATGTGATGCGTCTGCACTATTTATAAAACCATATCGGGGGTTCTAGTGCAGCAGCTAGAGTGAGTCTATTCTCAGGAGACATGCCTGACATATACTGCCTGATGAAGGACAGCCCACCAAACGATGACATGTTGTCTGACTACGGAGGAGAGAGATGTCGGCCGATTTCAACCTTCTTCTGGCAAACCACTTCATACCAAATGTTTCACTCAGCCCGCCAGATCTCAGGCGTCTGACGATATCAGATATGGACCTATTGTGTCCTGTTTTGGGATGGCGCATACAAGACGCTGCTGGCCGGTATTGTAGCCTACTAGCTGATTCAACGCCTGTCACAGAGATGTGTCGGAGCCCGAACAATCTATGTAGTTAATACTTGGAAGGCTCCCTCCGCGCCGTGCTTCTACTGCATCATTCCTTCCTGAACCCCTTCAAAGAAATATGTATTACAACCACGCAAACCAAAAAACACCATCCCACGTAGACTCTATTTTATTTTCTATATATATGCCAATGTTACACTCAAATCTTACTCGCGAACATCTTCTTCAACTCCCTGCGCAGGATTTTCCCAGATGGGTTTCGAGGGATCTCATCAACGAATACCACTCCGCCCCGCAATTGCTTGTAGTTCACCACCTTGGCTTTCACAAATTGAACAATCTCCCCCGCCATCGCTTCACCCTGCAGCTCCAGTTTCGCGGCTTTGACATACGCGCGGGGCACCTCCGACCCGGCCTGCCCACTCGGGATCCCCACCACGGCACAGTCCCCAACAGCCGGATGGCCCAGAAGAAGGCCCTCCAGCTCCGCCGGCGCTACCTGAAACCCGTTGTACTTGATAAGTTCTTTGATGCGGTCCGTGATGACGAAGTTCCCGTAGTCGTCCTCGTACCCCACGTCTCCCGTCTTGTAGAAACCGTCCTCGGAGAACGCCTCCGCGGTTGCCGCCGCGTTGTTGTGGTAGCCTAGGAAGACATTGGGCCCCTTAACCCATAATTCGCCTTCCTTCGCGGAGCGGCGCGTCTCGCCTGCAATCGCCGCGAACTTAGCTGTCACGTTGGGAATCAGACGTCCCACTGCGCCTGGATATTTCTTGGATTCATCGTATGTCTACATTGGTTAGCATGGGCGCTACCGGCTCGAAGAATGGGCGAATGCGGAGGGGTTAAGCTACCTGGGAGTGCGTGCACGGCGCTGTCTCCGACATGCCGTACTGCTGCCGGATGGGGATGCCTCTCTTTTCGTGGAGCGCACGAATCAGTTCCACGGAAAGTGGGGCCGCTGCGGAGTTGAGCAATTTGATAGAGCGTAGGTCGTACTTGTCGACGAGAGGGTTCTGGGCTAACTGCAGGGCAACAGGTGGTACGACGTATACATAAGTGATACGATGGTTGTGTACGGTTCGGCACATGGTTTGCAGATCGAAGCGCGGCATCACGAAGGTATTGAGACCAAGGACCAGTCCGGCGTTGATGATACCGGTTATGCCTGACGCTGTTAGCATGGTCGTCATCTATGCAACTCGGAAGAGGAGGGAGATGGGAGTTCTACTCACCATAAATGTGGAAGAAAGGCAGAAAAGCGAGCGCCTTGTCCGTGTGGTCGAGTAACGGCGTCCCGTCAGCATGCTGGTCAATGGCAGCCATCTGAATCAAGTTCGCAACGACGTTCGTGTGCGACAGCATCACCCCCTTTGGTAGCCCAGTGGTTCCGCTTGAGTACACCAAAAAGAGCAGATCTTTCGCGGGATGGGTAATTGGAGGACTGTGTCTCTCCGCAAAGGCAGTATCGGGGATAGCGGCTGGGTCGGCTTGCCAGACGTCCTGGGCGGCGTCATCAATGACGATAATCTTGTCCTGGCCGAGTCCTGCGTCCAGCGCAGCTCTTGTAACAGCTTCATACTGTGCCTTTTGGGTGACGACTGCTTTGGTGCCCGCATCTTTGAAATAATGAACCAGATCAGCGGCACTGAACCCCGGATTGAGAGGACTGACGACTGCGCCGATTGAAACGGCACCCCAAATTACTGGGGGTAGGTCGATGCAGTTACCCGAAACAACGCTGAGCACGTCGCCTTTACGGAAGCTGAATTGAGATTGGAGCGTGCGACCAAAGTTGAGGGAGAGTTTGCGGGCGTCGGAAAAGGTGTAGGAACGGTTCGTAGCCACATCGGTCAATATTACTGGATTTGTTAGAAGATTCTTTTTGTTTCGATTTCGTCGGTTTCATATCCCGATTTTTTCTTTCTTTTGTTCAGTGGGCAAACACACCGTTCGAATTGGGAAACGTCCGCTCGGGACGCTGAAAGAGGAAACTCCACAGATCTGTCTCGGGCACGGTGACCTCTGGATAGGGAGAATAGCTTGTCATCTTGGTTAACGACACAATTATTAAGTGCACTATGTTTGCTTTCGAGAGATGAAGACATCCGTGCGATTAAATCTAGACTCGGGCAAGGCGGCGCAGTATCCGTAGTTTGCTCCCGAGAGCTTCATTGGCTGCGGGGTTCCCCATACATAGACCCACACCTCGATCCGAGGTTGGTCATACGGGGAAGTCCGCCTGCTTATCGCTCAGTCTGGGGTTGTTTTCTGGGGTTGGCTTTGGTCCGGATACGAAAGTCGGCATTTCGGCCACTGTCGGTTCGCCAGGGACCGACCACCGATCCCCGAGGATGTTTTTCAGCGCGCTAATTGGATCGGAAAGGAACCTTCTAGCCCGAATAGCTTGGTCCACTCGAACCCCTTTTGTCAGTGACATCACTGGCAAATCTGTTTATGTGGGGTTTAAAAGGGACACCTGGTGTTGTGCCCTCGGGTATCAAGACTGAGCCCCATCCAGTTACTCGACGCCATTAGAGGGCACATGTACTATGGATAGTGTGATAATTCGACCGAATAATTCCATCGTGCCAATCAGTAAGGGCATTTGTCATTCCAGATCTCTTAATGATACCCTATCGTGGGCTTAAGGTGTCGGTTCAGGTGGGGAGGAGACATAGCAGAACGAGCTGAGACGACTGCTGCAGTACTGTGAATATGCTAGTTGCGTATTTGCAAACTACCGCCCCATATGTATTGGGGCTGCATATAAATCTGAGCCACTGCTGCTCAGCTGCCATTCTTTTTCAGACAGAGAGGCCCTGAACTGCCCCACAAGCTCAAGGAGTCACAAACATATCTGCATAGCTGGGAGACCATAACGGCATTCGAAGACTTTTTTTGGGTATTCACGATTGGCTTTTTGCGTATATGAGGAAATTTGCTACGGATGTGTTCAGTCAAAGATAGCTCCTCTATGTTGTCTCATGATAATGATGACCAGAAGTCGAGTTAGAAAAGAAAGATTGAATATTCAAGATCAAGATAGTCGGGAATCAGGTGACAGACCACGTGCCAGCGTCACGTTAACGGCCTTTTTTCCACAATTTTCTTCGTTTATTAAACTTCATCTTCTTTGATTCTCCCATTATCAGGTCTGATAGCAGGGGTGCTTATATTATCAAAATTGAGTTATAGACGATCATGGATTCTTCTTGATCCACATGGTCTGGCTATTACAATGCTGCATCAGCCCACTGACTCCCCACTCCGTCCCAATGCCACTCGTCTTGTGTCCTCCGAACGGCATCCCCGGTTCCAGTTCAAAGTGCGAATTGACCCAAACACTCCCCGCCTGCAGTCTATCGGCCATTCGTTGCGCCTTCTCCAGATCACGGGACCAAACAGACGCGCCCAAGCCACTGTCCGAGTCGTTTGCGCGTCGCAGCACCTCTTCCTCGTCGGTCCATTTGAGAATGGGCATGATCGGAGCGAAGGGCTCCTCGCGCACGATTCGCGACGAGTCTGGCGGATTGTCGATGATAGTTGGATGCACGAAGTAGCCGTCCGAGTCGGTGATGGCACCGCCCACGGCCGCATGGAGTCCGTCAGCCGCGACACTCTTGAACATATCCTTGGCCTTGTCGAACTGCATGCTGTTCTGGATGGGTCCGATGAAGACGCCTGGTTCAGTGCCATTTCCGACTTTGAAATTTCGCACAAATGCTACCAGCTGGTCGCGGAACGTGTCGTAAATCTTTTCGTGCACGTACAGTCGCTTCACCACCATGCAGATCTGCGACGCGTTGAGGAAACAGAGGGTGGCAACCTGCATTTCAAGACTTGGTTACTTTGGACGCTCTATTTATATATATATATGCAGAGGGCAGGGGGTTCTACCTTGGGAATAATGGCGGCAATATCGACGTCATCGCAGATGATGGCTGGGTCGTTCCCGCCCAACTCCAGTGTGACTCGCTTGAGTGTTTTAGCACAGCTGGCCATCACCCGTTTTCCTGTCAAGCTTGACCCGGTAAAACTGATTTTATCGACGCCAGGATGCTCGGTGAGCATGGGACCGAGGTCATCGCCACCACTCAGCACCTGGACGACACCGGGCGGGAAGAAGCGGGCGGCCAATTCGCCGAGCTTAAGATCACAGTAGGGGGTGAAGGGACTCGGCTTGACGATGATGACGTTGCCCGTGTATACTGCGGGGATGATCTTACCCACAGCGAGCAGGATAGGGAAATTCCAGGGCACAATGCCACCGCAAACGCCGAGGGGCACATATCGATGGATGACCTTGCGGTCCTCAGTTTCTTCTAGGACCGTCTGCGGGAGCTCCAGCGAGCTGAGCCCCTCGCACCACTTCAATGTCATGTCAATCTCTGTGTTTGCCTGGTCAAGCGGCTTGCCCTGCTCTTGTGTGAGAAGCGCAGCGAGGGCGACCTGGTTAGCCTGGATGGCCCCCGCAAAGCCCCGGATGGCTGCGCGGCGCTCCTCGATGCTGGTGTGCGACCATTTAGTGAAGGCATTGCGAGCGCAGTCAACGGCTCGGTCAAGATCCGCTGCCGTGCTCACAGGCACTTCAGGGTTAGGCTGGCGGTTGGCCGGGTTAATACCATGGCGCGTTTCCGCGGTAGTAGTCAACTCGTTATTGATGATATTGCGGAAAGTTGTAGTGTCAAGAGACATTTTGGCAGAACCGGCGAAAATGACTTGGTTGGTGAGGACCAAGAAAGCACACAGTGGCCTTTATATATTCGTGCCCTTCTTCCCATCCCCTCCTTGAATGGCAGCCTTGCTCCTTAAGCGGGGACTTGTACGTATCAGGATCACACACTAATGACTGTTCTAGGCTAGCCACGCCGCGGATTTGTGAAACATCAACGCCAGGATTCGAGTTATTTGTTGAAGACCTATCGCAGGAAGTTATACTATCACCATGACGATGCGCCTTCTATCGGCATTTGGTTTTCCTGTGACGGTAGCGGGCCTAGTTGATGCGACATTTGGCAAAATCCTAGCTCGGCGCCCATGTCGATAACGGCCTATAAGCGCTCTTTAGGGATAATTAAACTTTCCCAAAACTATTCCTGGCATCTTAATAGCGAGATCCCTCTACTATCCCCGCGACGATCCGGAGGTTTTTGAGCTCCGATACCCTTATACAAACAATGCAATGCGGGGTTGAGCCCCACCCGGCCCGGGGTTTTCCGCCTGACTTCAGGGTCGAGATGGCCCCAAGCAGTATCTCGAGATGTTCGTGTGTGCGGAACGGTTCCAGAGCATGAAGCTCTACCGAGGGTCGCGTGATAGACGAAGATACCCCTCTTTTATTCACATACAAATATGCTTTGAACTATGATTAATGAACGCGGCGTGATTGGACCCCACTGTGCCAAGTCTGCCAAATATGTGGATCCTAAATCTTTCTGTTTATATCGACCCAAACACGCGATACATACAATAGTGTGTTACATTTCGATACCGAAGGAATCGGCAAAAGGTGTGGAATGCCGGAAAAGGAAATCCTGGTGCAGGCCCTTCCCGCTGACAGAAGCGATGAGGCCGAACTGTCTTTCCAGTTTACCAAGGAGGAACATGGACAGGGCTGGCGGGAGGCCATGGCGTTGTACTGGCCGGCCATCGGCTGGGGCCTGTTCATGAACCTGGCCACCGTTCTCAAGGGCATTGATGGCGGGGTAGTGCGCAGCCTTGTCGGACTCCCGATCTTCAAAGAGACGTACGGTTACGAGCGCAACGGCGAGTACCTCATTGCAGCACAATGGCTATCAGCGTTCAACTACGCCAACCTACTGGGCGCTATCGTTGGAGCACTGCTGTCAGGCGTGGCGTATGATCGGTTTGGCCCACGCGTCATGATCGCTGTCTGCTGCGTCTGCTCCATCGCCTTTATCTTCATCCAGTTCTTCAGTCGCACTCCGGCGCAGCTATTCGTCGGTGAGCTCGTCAACGGCTGCACCATTGCCTTCTATCCTATCTGCGCTTCTGCATACGTAGCAGAGGTCACGCCGCTTGCTCTGCGCGGCTTCGCCGCCACGATGACCAACCTGGGTTTCTCGATCGGTTCGCTTATCGCATCAGGCATCCTCAAGGGCACCGAGTCCATGACCTCATCCTGGTCCTACAAGATCCCCATCGCGACGCAATGGGTTCTTCCCGCCGTCGTCCTCGCCCTCGTGGGATTCTGCCCCGACCCGCCCTACTGGCTTTGTCGTCGCAATCCCGACGATACCGCCGCGGCCGCCTCCTCCCTGCGCCGACTCGCAGCGTCCAAGGTCGACGTGACCAAAAAGCTGGCCCACATCCGCGAGACCCTCCGTCTGGAGGAAATCCTGAGCCAGACTAACCACCGCCCTAGCTACCTCGACTGTCTACGAGGTACTGATCTCCGCCGCCTTGTCATCTGCGTAATGGCATACGACATGCAAGCATGGACGGGCAACGTGTTCTTCATCAGCTACGCTGTTCATTTCATGGAGCTCGCAGGATTGGACTCCTCGGACGCCTTTTCCATGAACCTCGGGCTGACGGCCCTCGGTCTCGCAGGGACATGTATCTCGTGGACGCTGCTCCCACGCGTCGGTCGGCGCACGATGTACCTCATCGGATGTTCTGCACTCGCCATCTTGCAGTTTGCCATTGGCGCTGTGGACGTATCCGCGCGGAGCGGCCGCGGGACATGGGCGCAGTGCGGATTGATGGTTGCTTGCACGTTCGTTTACGACCTCAGTCTGGGGCCGTTCTGCTACGTGCTCCTCGCGGAAGTGTCGTCTGTGCGACTGCGCGGGCTGACGGTTGCGCTGGCGACGGTGACATGCTTCGTGTGGTCGATTGTGTTCACTGTCGTGATTCCGTATGCGATGAACACGGACCAGGGCAATTGGCGTGGGAAGATCGGGTTTGTGTTTTCGGGACTGAGCTTTTTGTGTGCGGTGTATTGCTACTGGTGTTTACCTGAGACGAAGGGGCGCACGTTCGGGGAGCTGGATGTACTATTTGAGCGGAAGGTGCCGAGTCGGAAGTTTCAGAACTACAAGGTGGGTATTGATGTTGGGGGGAGGCGATTGGAAGAATGATCGGGCGTGTATCTTGTAAAAAGCTCATCAAGATCTCAAGTGATCAAATTTAACCACTGCTTATAAAAAGAAAGAAAGAGTATGTACAACAGGCGTGGGGGTCACGAGATCAGCCAGCCCTGATTCACGATGCTTACGAGTCTCGACGTCTCGTTCTATAACAACAGAACACCGGACGAGATATACCAGTCAAGTTCTACGCACTCAGCAATACATCACAACAGACAAACCTTTTAACCGGGAATATAAAATGACGATCTGCAATAACAAGAGACGAGCTCAACGAAGAGACAAATTCAACCAGTCGGACACCTAAAACCATAATATTTCCTACAGGCTTTCCGCTTTTTCACACGCCCAACATCCGTATAATCCCCACTCGTATATTATGGACGCATGTTATTTACATGCTTGACATGATCGGCGGCTTTCACTCCATCCGCAAACACCTGCCAATTTCGTGTAGTGTTGCTGTCGCCGCTGCTATCAAGCGCACTATTTGTCGCATGGACGGCCCTCACTTCTTTTCCCTTTTTACACTTCATATCGATCTCAAGCGTCAGCCTCAACATTGACAAGAGGAATAAAACAGAGAAATGAGCATAGAAGGAAACATACGCCTTCTTCCCCAATTTCAACAACAACTCCGTCGTCCCATCATCCGCTCCCCCCTCGACATCAAATTTGCCTACCACCTTTTGCACCATGGTTTTCAGTCTGCGCTCGCCTTCTTGCCCCGCCTCTGGTCTTGACTTCGAATTTGACCCTGAACCTTGCCAAAAGGAGGGGGAGGAAGTATCCGGCTGCATCGTGATCGGGATCTGAATCATCAAGTAGGAGTCGGGACTGTAGGGGTAGGTTGTGGATGGAGTGGATAGGGACTGGGATCGTTGTTGTTGTTGTTGTTGTTGTTGTTCAGATGAAGCGATGTAGTCTGGGAGGTATGGGATGGAGTCCCTTTGTTGGATGGATGGGGCGCCATAGAAGCCGGGGATGCCCTCGGGAGCGTAGTATGTGTCGTTAACCATTTCGATAATTTCAAATATGTAGTTAGAATGGTGGTGGTGGTGGTAAGACCTCAAAAGGATCTGTTCTAATATGGACCCGGATCTGCCGTAATCTGTCTTTAGAATAAATCAAGATCGAAAAATTAGATTCATAGAATAGTTCTATAAGTCTTTGATTTACTCTGGATAGGATAGAGTAATCTACTATGTTGATGAACAAGATAAATATCAGAAATCCTGTACTTTATACAATTGATTAGTTTCCTACTTTCTTTTCTCGTTCTCCTTCATCTGTCTGTCTCGCCCGGTGCACTGCCCTCCCACCAAAATGCCGATGATTGCCCTTTTTCTGCTATGATGCCGCCCACTTCCATCGGGGTGGCGGACAGGTCATCTGGAAGATTGAGATGTTGAGATCCTGGTACTGTCGCTTCATTAGAGATTGAGCTGTCTACTTCGCCCCTTATGATGTGCTGCTACTTACTATCGCAGTTATAGGCCCCTTAACCAATAATCCAATCGCCCCAAGCCTTATACTGATATCATCTCACGTACCTTGCCACTTCTCAAGCATCATCCCCCTGCACGGCCTCCGGCCGAAGTTGCGTGCATATCAGTGCGAACACTCAGCCATGTGCATGATTAAGTTGTCAATCTTAACTACCGGAATCAGCTGTATCAGAATCGAGTACATGTCCGGATGACTTTGAGCACCGGATAATATCTCCCCACGATTCGGCATCTCACATCTCAGATCGCGTCTCTGCTGCGACATTCATGACGATACTGAGATTCCAACCGAGCCACCTGCCTTTCGAGGAGATTCTGCAGAGAATTCTCTATTATTTCCTAGTATATCTAGCTTGGATAAAAAGAGTTCTTCAGGGATGCAAAGGATGACTTTCTATTAACCTGGCAGTCCTTGTCAATCACTGGCCTTGGAAGGATGACAACCTCCAGCAATCTCTCCGACAACTCGGCTGCCTCATCAATTCAGAGACGGCTTGTTTATATATTAATAAGTCATACAGTAGGCATGAATAACATGAACTCCTCTTGTTTCCTAAAGTAGTTTCGCGGGCGAAGGGATTGTTTAGGCGATCCTCGGAAGATGTCTTACGGAACAACCCTAATAAGCCGCCTCCGGGGCGCACGCTGGATGAGAGCGCTGCCTCCAACCCTCAGGACGACGAATTCTCACCTTCTTGTAGTGTTCGGCGTCAGGACTCATCGTCGAGTGAGCAAACCAACAAGGACCCCCAATGGCAGTTGTGCGGACGTGTAGTGATCCTTCAACACGCCCGCACCCGCCCGACCGCACAGAACGGTTGACGCCAACAAGGAATCACTGTAGGGCCACCCAAATTCGCCCTCTCACGGGGCAGAAAGGGGAATTGGGCGCCTGTCTTTTATCGCTCGGAGCGTTGAACATTATGCCACGACACGCTGGCCTAGTACTGCCACGGGATGGAGGATATGACTTGTTGGCCTCATACTATCTGACGAACTTGCCTGTGATGTGTTTTACTATTTTACTTGTGTTGATTTGCCCACAAAAGACATGCTGGTATCAAACTGCCCACCTACCGACAAGTAGCTGCGCTGATATGTCTGCGAGAGACGCGTTGGCACCGTACTGCCCACATGCAAAGAATATAGTGTTGGCATCACACTGCCACCCCCGCCGACAACTAGTCGCGCTACTGTGCCTGCGATGATCGACGTTAGATCGTGCCGCTATGCCTACAATTGATAATGGTCGGTAGCGGCTGTGTTGTTCGCGGGCGAAGGATTTTGCTGACGTTTTTGCCCCAAAACTGGGCGTTGTGGGTTGGATCCCCGCCGCTGACTTAAGATCTACCACAGAGCGCCTGAAACTACTAGCTCTGGCTAGCGCTGTCATCAGATGTACAGTACACCTACTCCGTAGTTCCCCGCCAAGCAGCTTGAGATGGCAAAGAATGTAACGAAACAAGGAGGGTCTATGCTTTGAAGCTACACTTGAATGCCCTACGCACCTAGGCGGAACGGGACTAGGAAAAGGATACGAATGGTCGAAAACATAAGAGGAAACTCAATGTACTGAAATCTAGCTAATCAATTGCAGTCTGTCATAGTCCACGGGGTTCTACATAGACCTTCAACTTGAATACAACAACAACAGCAGCAGCAACAACAACCCTAACACACTCCCCACACATAGCCACGATTTTGGATCGAGTAGGTGGTTGAAGGATATGCAATGTATCAATTATTTGCAAGGATTGAAGACACTGCCCCTCAAAGGAGTCTTACAGAGGGGGAGTCAAGACATCCTTCAAGGCTGAAGGCTGATTCGATCAATTCAGTCTACACGAAACCCTTAGGATAGGAAACATATATATATGGCCTCAAAAACTGCTGTTTGGGTTCTCCATTCCAGCTTCCAGTTCACCCAAGAAACCGACTTGATCACTGCATTCAATTTACCACAATTCGAGACACCATGAAGTTTCCTGCGTCTATCCTTTCGATTTTCCTTTTCTTTCTGGCGTTTGTCTCAATCAGCGACGCCCTCGCCATCCCTCAGGAAAACACGAATATTTTGCCAGAAGAAGACCAGCAGCTTGATTCCGGCCACCTCGTCAAGCGCGGGTGCGTTCCCAGCAAACCCTCCGATGTATGCACCGACGTTCCGACGGTGGCATTTCTAGTCACCAAAATTCAGCAGCACGGCAAAGTTGGAAAACGCGACTCGCTATTCTACAGTGATTTGGGTGGTAGCGGGGCAATTGCTAAGGCCTCAGATTGGTACAAGAAGAATGTTCCCAAGGGTCGGGGCTCTGTTGCCTTCGACAATATCATCAATGAAAAGTGGTATAAGGCTCAGGCCAATGCACTCGGAGGATCTATGGCCAAGGTGGACCAATTCCAGAAGCGGCTTTCACAGGCCTTCGCCGAGGCTTCCCAAGGCACCGTCTACTTTTTCACCAAAAAGCAAAATAAGGGAACCGATATGTCAGAGAATCTAGCCTGGGGAGGGTGGGAATACCCGGCATTGACGCGCAACACGAAGGTTAAGGAGATTGTCCAAGTCGACCCAAACGAAGCTGGTGATAAGGGACATGTTATTTGGAAACAGGGCAATGGACATTCGCCCAAGGCGCCCCGGGGCTGAGAGCAGATGCCTGGATTGTATATATATATATACATTGTTGAAGCAGTCACTGCTTCAACCACGCAGTTAGGCCTAGCTCCTCACCAGGCAGGGTGAATTATCACCAGCTCTGGTAGTAGATAGATTCCTACTTTGAACACACCCCCAATACGACGAGTTTTAAGCTTTTGAAGATAGAGACCACGATATCTTATTCAAAGACACTTAGGTTAGGATCATGCCATCTTTTGGTGTAGCAATAGTCATGAGCCTGGTAGCCCTCAATCTACGCTAAGTAATACTAATACCACCCGAAGATGATCCCATAATTATCAGTTCAAATCTAATAGCACGCAAAGAGACGTGTGAGATACAGAATATTCTGAAGATATAGTATATAAAATAGAGTCAAGCTCTTACAGAGAGTTAAAGAGTTATATAAAATTAATCCAGACGGACTAGTATATAAGTACTTCAGGTATCTTTCATCCTACAAATAGAAAATACCTGAAAGAATGTATTCACAATAGAGACCATGGTGTCTTATCCAAAGACATCTAGATTAAAATTCATGACACCTGTTGAGTATAGCAGTAATAAAATCCGACATTTCTATTTTAAGATTCTTGTTGGGGTTCCTTGGAATAAAACTGGCCCCCGCATTGCGCCACACAAGGCGCACTCAGAGGCCTTGACCACCCTGTGACCACCGTGGTATAAATTGCCCTTCTTCCAGATTGTAGTCAACATCAACTCAACCAAACCATGTCGAATATTGATACGATTACTTCCCTGATTGAGCAGGGTCAGGTCGATTCAGTTAAAACCCTCCTTGCTACCTCTCCAGTGAAACATGACGATGATGCTATCATAATGCTTCTTCACGCGTCCATCGAATCCATGAACCTCGACATAATGCGTTATCTGCTCGATACATACAAACCAGATAGCCAATCTCCTCTCTTCCGTGATAAAGTGTCGCTGGCATCAGTGGGCCATGGGAAAACCGAAGCATTCAAGACCCTGACTGCATACCACCCATCCATCCTAACATGGGACTTGAGCCATTTGGGCGATGCCCTTGGCCATGCAGTTCTGACTGATAACTTCCCGTTGGCACATTTCATTCTGGATGAGGCAGGCTGTGATCCAAATAAGAGCCAGCTGTGCTATCGGCCACCAATTGAACATACGGCATATCAGGGGAAGTACGAAATGACGAAGCTGCTGTTGAAGCATGGAGCCCGGATCAATGGCACTAAGGCACTGTATGAGGCTATGCAGAGTGGCAACGTGGATATGCTTTCCTTGTTGATGAGCATTCCAGACAGTGATATCAACACGATCCAACCAGTTGAAAGGTCTGAAGGGCCTGGAGGGTCTGAAGAGGTTGATATTACCCCTGGACCAGTGTTGAATCTTGCAGTTCAAACAAGAAACAAGGCAATGGTACATGCTTTGGTCACGAAATTTGGGGCTGATCCACTAATCAAGGATCAAAGTGGGAAAACAGCTGTGGACTGGGCCCGAGACAATGGTGACCCTGCTATCAGCAAACAGCTTGATCCAGCATACAGACCATGCCAGGTTATGTGATGAATTCCGGTTTGGATAGGGAACAACTTGATACTGGCTTGGAACCACCAATCAAAATATTCTTTTCTAGTTCTGCTGATACCTTAACTATTAATCTGTGTGTAGTGTCTGTACTTTTTCTGAAATGTGACTTGCAATCAGTAATATGTATTTGTAATATCAAGACCTCCAGTGCAGTGATCCTAGCCTGAGCGATTATGCAGGATCACCCCAGCGCGGTTCCCTCACAGAACGTAGGGAAGTGGTTGAACATCTCATGCAGGGCCACCGTCGCCCTCCCAAAGGCGCCCCAGCAATACACCAGCTATGATGAAGCTCAAGGACCCAGACCCATAACCATACTAATTACCATCAATGTCGTCATCATCATCACAGCCATCCTAGCACCACCGCCGATCACATCTATTCTCAAGCCAAGGCGCATTCGACACCCCATATCAACATCAGTAAGCATCCGATGGTTGGTCAGAACTCAACGTGGGGGCCATGCGCCCATCTCTATGATCTTATCTTATACGATGTTTTCTTTAATTAGATGTCGCAAGGCCCTTTGGAAGATGATCTTTTGTTGGGTTTGCTGCGTTGTGATTCGTTGCTCTGTAGGTAATACGTCAATTAGTGTAGGGTTGCATGGTGGATAGTCTACTACTCATGGAGGTACTTTCCAGTCTTTCTATTATAAATCAGACAATCGAGCGAGAGAGAAAAAACTTGTTATAAATAAGTCCCAAGCAGTTCGACGAAACACAGCAGCAATATTTGGACCAGCGAGTGGGAGACTGGTAATCGGCCCGATCAACGAATCTCGAACAAGAGAACTAGTAACGAAGATCTTTACAAGGCCCTCCATCTATCACCCGGGCGAACCAGATCTTCCCCCCCGGAAAGGCGGGCACATAAATTGCCATACGTTCCACGAGCATATAAAGCGTTACCTCAAACTCAACCAGCGGCGTGCCAAAGGTTCCTTCCCATCGACCGCCCGTCGTCAACTGTTCCGCGACAAAAAACTGCGCCGAGAGGTGGTTCAATTTTATGAGAGACCGGCAGATGCGATCATTCAGATCCGAGTAGAGGTCGGCGTTGTAGATCACGAGAGTAATCTGCCCGAACCCGGGATGCTGGTAGATGCCCTCATATTTGTGCAAGGGTACCGAGGGAGGAAGCTTGGGCCGGACATAGTCCCAGGGACTGGGCGCTTCTTGAGCGGCGGCGACCAGGGATCTGGTGACGGATTGGTACATCAAATCGGCTGGGTGAAGAACGCCGAGGCGATGGTCCAGAAGGTATCCACAGAGCACCATCAGGGCGTATTTCACGGACTGCGTGTTGCCATGATTGTGAACCCGAATTGGAGCGATGGGAGAAAGCCGGCGATGACGGCGGCACCATGTTGACTGCCAGTGTGCCAGTACAGCGGCTCTCCGCGGTAGCTGTCGAGGAACCAGCCGACCGTATACAAGTGGTAGGGCTTCTCGGGTGTTAGGAAGTGGTCAAACTGGGTCTCACTCTTGACAACGATGCGGGGGAACTTGATGGTGTGGTGCACCGCTGGAGAGAGCGTCTTCTCCTCCAAAAGCAAACATTGCAGCCACTTCACGTAGTCCGAGACCGAGCTGACCACAGCGTTGGCACCACTACTGGCAGCGTAGTAGCTGTAGTCTTCGTCGATGTATTGTTGAGATCTCGCGTCCCAGGTGTAGCCTTGAACTAGTCGACGAGAGAGCTCGACATCGCGCTTGACTCCATCTACCGAGAGAGAGGTGCTGGCCATTCCAAGCGGACGCCAAATGATCCTACACAGAATTTCCTCTAAGGGCAGTTGTGTGACTCGCTGAAGAAGGTGAGAGATGACCTGATAGGACTCGTTGGAGTACTCGAAGTGTCGGTGATCTGGATCGTGCGCGAGTGGTATATACCGTAGTTGACGGATCAGATCTTCAAGAATCAGACCGGGATCGCGCAGGACCTCGGCAAACTGCAGGTTTGGGAGTCCGATGCGATGGCACAAGGCATCTTCAATGGTGGTAACGGCGGTGGCGTGCTCATCAGAGAGCACGAAATCGGCCCGCAACCGCGTCGCGATAGGCGTATCCCACCGTACAGGGCTCTGCACCGGTACTTTTTGGGGGTCTTGGATGACTGTTGCCATGATTGCCGCGGTAAATCCTTTGGTGGTACCGCTGACGGGGAAGAGAGAGTGTTCTGTCATGGGTGTATCATCCAGCCTGGCATAACCATATTGCTATTTTTGTCTTCAGTTAGTGGAATCAAGACCAGAAATGGAAGATAGAAGTACCGCAAAGTATTTTTCATAGCCATGCACCACACCGATACTGATCCCCGGGATGTGCCACCTTGCCATTTGCTCCCGGGCGAGAGTGTTGAAGCCAGGGTCGACAGGGTCAGGTAGAATAACATGAGCCATGTTGTAGTGATATAGCCGTAATATGAACTTGCTGGTTTGAAAGAAATGATAATGATTGATGCTCACGGCAAAACAAAGGAACGATATTGAACGTCATGTTTATAATCAGCCCTAATCGGAGGGAAACATCGGATTTCGCTCTTACCCAATACATTCTCTCTCGATCTCTGCTTCCTTATCGAGTCCCATTAACATCTGGCGATGTTGCATCAGCAGTGTCGATTATTTAGTCATTATGCAGAAGAATAGTCTGCCGTAGGTCAACTAGCGGTGGAGTAAAACATGATACACAAGCGGTGTATATTCCATGATCTATCGGCGTAACGTAACATCAACTTGATGAATAGATCTTGACAGAATTATCTACCACAGGGTAAGTACGTATCAACGATGGCTAAGCCTTATCGGTCTCTCCTGACCCCCCGTTCGACTCCGTACTGCTGTCGCCGCCAGCCTTGGCCGTAGTCTCGCTGTCCGACCCACCGAAACCAAATTCCAGGGCGACGCGCTCGATGTCTTCATCCGACAACTGCGGCAGCTCCTTCGCCGCGCGAACGTAGCTGATTTTCTCTAAGTACCCTTTGGCGAAGATCAGGTCAATTTCTTCTAAACTGCGCCCCGCCGTCTCCGGGTACAGGAAGTAGATGAACGGCACGAAGCTTGCATTGATGGCACCGAAGAAGAGGTACGTTCCCCAGCTAATGTCGCGGATCATGATAGGCGTCACCATCACGATGAGAAAGTTGAAGGTCCAATTGGTGCACGTCGATATGGCATTCGCCTTGGCTCGGGTTTTGATCGGGGAGATCTCCGCCGGATACAGCCATGGTAGCGGCAGCCAGGTAGCGCCGAACGCCGCGATGAAGGTGAACAAACCCACAGCAGCACCCTTGGCCGGCTCCGTACCCCCAGGAATCAAGCAGGCAAAAGTGAGAATCATAGACAGGCTTTGTACAGCGGCTCCCACCAGGAAGAGGCGGCGTCGGCCCACGTAGGAGATCAGAAACCAAGACGAGCAGGCGAAGAGCGAGTACACGATCATGTTGACGCCACCCAGGATCATGGACAAGAACTCGGTCTGACCAAGCGACTTCTTGAATAGCACGGGGAGGTAATAGATAACCGCGTTGCAGCCGCCGATCTGCTGGAAGAATTGCGACGACGCGCCCAGCAACATGCGGCGACAATGCTGAGTCTTGCCCCCGGTGAAAACCGCTGACAGGGGCGTGCTGCCACCACTCATCATGCCTGAAGCACGTAGTGAGTCCATTATGATGTTCTTCTGCAGCTGAACGTCGTGGTGGTTGACTGGCTTGCCCTGGAGGGCAGCAATGACTGCTTCGCCTTCCTCATATCGCTCTTGAGTGAAGAGCCAGCGTGGTGACTCGGGAAGAAACCACATAGAGCCAATGATGATGAGACCAAACACACACTGGAACGCAATAGGGAATCTCCAGGTAAGGTCAGGTGGTCCGTACATGGAGCCAAAGTTCACCCAGTAGGAGATGAGGGTCCCGATGGCGACGGTGCTACCTTCAATACAGATGAGCAGACCGCGGTTGGAGGTACGCGAGCATTCGGCCTGATAAGTGGGAATCGTCGAGGTGTTCATGCCATTTCCAATGCCAGTGACCACACGACCGATACAAAATTGAGCGAGAGGGAGGTGCTTTGGGAATGATGTCACCTGCAAAACCACTCCGATGAGCATGACGGTGGCGCCTAACATGATGGACCAGCGACGGCCTAACCAGTCTCCGCAAGCAAGGATAAAGAGAGCGCCCCCCAGACAGCCTGAAAAGTCAGCAAGCTTTTTTTCGTCTCCGCAAAGGGGTGTATACCAAGCTCGTAAATAGCAGTGACCACACCCTGCATGGTTGAGTCATTCCTGGTGGCAGTGAAAACGTCGTTGAAGGGCTTTGCATCAATGATACCACTCATGACGCCCTCTGAAGACTGTTTAGCGGTGTTCATAAGATCTAGGGTGGGTCAAAGCATACGGTCATAGCCAAATAACAGGAAGCCCATCGTGGCAGCGAAGGTGATGGACACTGACAGTCTTTGGCCAGACAGGCCAACAAAGGACGGAACCGCATCAGACATGATTATAATGTATAACGCGTGATCAGTACAAACACGGTCCAGGCACCGGAGAGGTGTCAGTCAAAGATGTGAGATATTCGAAGAGTCTGCCACACCGTCAATCCGCGTGCAGAGCAGCTGTACTGGTGCGCTCTGAACGGCGGGAATTATAGTGAGCCACCAAGCGACTTTGGCGGAGGGTTGGGCTAACTTTATAATCAACGATTGAGCGCTCCATGTCCGGGGTAAAGGTCAGCGCTGGGTCCACTCTAATGTCGCGACCTGGAATACGTGCGGTCTAAGTCTCGGCGCACGCAGCCTTTTCGGACTGCCACGAGGCGAGTTTGCCAGTCTGGGCAACAGCTACTTGACGGATCGCATTAGCAGGATCAGGCGGTGCAGGAATTTAGGACGAGATATGATTCCGTGGCCAAGCTCTCGGCGTATATATGCCCAGACCTTGGGTGCATAGCAAGTGCATTAAGGGGGGCAATTGAAGAAAAAGAGAAGGAGAAGCGAGTGATGGCTTTTGAAACCTTCCTATCCTATCAACACTCGTGGGTTGGACGGCATTCGCTATTAGCCTCGTGGGGGGGAGGGAGAAATGTGTCGCAATCAAAATGGAGGGTTTCCCGGTGCCACTGCAGTGGTATATCTGCCCTCTAAAGCATATTACTATTGAGCCTTTGGTAATTTGCCTCAATGGGAGGGGACTGTGTGAGGAGATCGTGGATAAGATAGAGCATGCCGCCTTTGCAGCTGCAGACGGATATTCCACCATGGATCCGTCCGACTCCCTTCTTCAAAAAAAAA